>PVJC01023591.1:0-26260 GCA_004026665.1 Murina feae | reverse complement strand
TCTCCTCTCCTCTCCTCCCCTCCCCTCTCCTCTCTCTCTCTCTCTCTCTCTCTCTCTCTCTCTCTCTCTCCCCCCCCCATCTCTCTCTCAGCTTTATTGACATATATCTTCTTTTAAAGAAAATAGGGACTTCTCTTCTCTCAAAAAAAGTTACAGGGTGAATGTATGCAAGACTACCAAAGTGTTAACCTGATGTGACCTGTGTTGTCAACCAGACGGTGGGGATCATCTCAGGAAAGCAGGCTGGGGAAGGAATGCTCTAGATGTCAGAGCACCTCCAGACACTTCAGAAGCAGGATGACAGGCCAGCCTGTCTTCTGGAATGCGACTTTTCCTGCAGAACACCAGGCAAAAAAACTCAGGAAGCCCAAGCCAGACATCTCTGCCAAAAGACAAAGCAGAAGTGTTTTCAGGGTTTTATATCCTCTCTCAGTCTACCTGTTTACTTACTTTGCTTTGCAAACTGCAGACACAGCTGCAGGTCTATGAACGGTGTATTTCTGAACACTACTAAATATCTTGATTCTATTCCTGAGAGTCACAGAGCCAATCTAGGTTGTAGTATCGAATAAGTGGATTCTGAACTCTCTCAATCCACCACTGCTAGTGTGTTGGGCTCAACTCCGAATGTGGAGAGGGATCAGATTGTTTTCCTAGATCCATGAAATAGCAACAGGCTAGGGGTACCAACGAGCCAGACTGCCCACTGGTTCTTCATGCTCTGCCTAAGTCCAACTCCAAACACCTCGTACTGAGCAAGACCCCCTACTGGGCACACTCCACCCCACTTGCTCACTGCTGCCTTGTACAAACCTCCCAGCAACCCAGGAGACCGTGGTGTTAGTTTCTCCATGTCACCGTGGTTAGACCTAAGCAAAAGCCAAACATGAATGAGGTAAATGTAGTCAGTTCAGGCACAAATTCAGCAGGTGAATTTTTTCAAATTACTCTTTTGATCCTTCTCATTTAAGATACTCTTTAGAGACGCAGAAGAGAACCTTATCATTCTTAAAGAAAAGCAGTATTTGATTTCCATATTTAGTGCATATTTAATCATACAAAAATACTTTACAATCCTTTTTGAAATTATTATGCATTTATTAGAGGATTATCGATTTCAGTAATGAGAATTTTATTGTTAGTATTGGGTTGACATGAGACAATTTCTTTTTTCCTGGAGATTTCTCTATCACTTAATTGAGTCACCTTATTCCTTCTGCCCCAATACACAATGGTTCCTGCTATTCTTTGAATTAATTTGGATAAAAGCCTTCTGCAAAAGCCATCTTCCTGGATCCACAGCCTCCTTTCTGAGTATTTGTTAACACATTATACTATACTCATGTGAATCCGCCCACCAGAAATTAGACAATCTCTCCTGGTTTTAATATTTTTCAAAGGCTTACAAAGTGCTAATCACTAAAGCAGTGATCCTCAGCCCTGGTTTTGTGATAGCTTGGGGTATCCCCAATTACCTCCTAGATCCTGAACATTCCAAACATTTTTCCAAAGAAAATTAATTATAATTTTATTTAATTTGAAATATAAATATCTGCCATTGAAGGTAGGAAATGTGTCACAGTGGGATTTGGTAGTCTGGAGCATTGTAACAATAGCCCATTGAAACGCCTCAAAGCTCGAAATCATTATGCTTTCTCAAAAAAAAATAAAATAAAAAAGAAATGCTATTCTTATTCTGAGGAACTAACATTCTAACACACACCTTATGACAGGCACAAAAAGGAACTTGGACAAAACCCACTCCAGGACATTTCCTCAAAAAGAATTCAAATAAGGTGTGTCACACATTTTCATGAATAAAGTAAACACGATAACATCTAATAATACCATGCACTATTCTAAGTGCCTAAATTACAGTTGTACTAAGAAATGAGAAAATCTCTGGAATAGAACCAGGATTGCCTTTTAATTGTCCCTTAGAAAAAGCAAAGAATAAAATCACCTGCAATGGTTTGCTTTCGAGGTCATTCACCTTATTTGTAAAATACAACATCAGAAACATATTGAGACGCGTGGGGAGGCTGAGCAGTAACGCAAGCACACTGTCTCCTTTCCTCCGCCAGGCTCGGCAGCTCCAGCAGGCCCACAGTGCCAGCTTGAGACAAGCAAGGCAACTAGCTTTGCACAAAACAAAATCATTTTTCAGTTCCAATCTGACTCCACTGAGAACATCTGTGTCTCTCTCTCCTCACCTTTGCTTTTTGTTTTGTTCTGTTTTGTTTTGTTTTGTTTTCTGAATTGAGGTCTTTTCTATTTAGGGTTGTTCTTCCTTTATGTGAAATGGCCCTGAAGCAAATGAAAAACAATGACAATTTTATTTTCCCATGAAGATTTCTCTCCCAGGGCCATATTCTGTGAATGAATGGCTTGTAGGACACAACGCTAATAATAAACTTCACCAACTGTGCCAACGCAAGTGTGAGAAAAGCACAGGGAGGCGAAGGCTGGCCAGAGGAGTTCTCCCGTACCTGCCACGCTGACTCCTCCCTTCCAAGAAAGCTGTGGAGTCGGCTTGCTTATTTACTTGCTTCCTTGCCAGGAAGGTGCTCCTTTTAAAAAGTAAACATAAATAGCTCCTACAACCCTTCCTTGCCTTGAAATCACTATTTCTCCTAGCAAATAAACTCTATCTGTTAGATAGTGGAGAACTACACTGGACAAAACACACCCATATTTGTTGAGGGTGCAATCCTATACCTGCTCGGAAGGGAACTGGGAGCATTTCCCATGCAGGTTTAAATGTCACCATGTAATACTGTCTAAATCAAACCCATTGAGAGTGATTGCGCCTGTCACAAACCTATCTCATTTGACCCCTCCCAACACTTGTACCAGAGTGTCACTGCCACTGAATTGTCTGGATTCCAAGGAGCATTCTGGCTGAGGCCTCACCCACCCCGTGGATTAACTAACACCATTATTTTTTCTTTTAAATCTCAGGCTTGTTTTTTCCCCTGTAACACGAAGGCCTTTTAGTCCACCTACCAACCATCAATAAACTGATATGCAAAGAAGAAAGCAACTTGGTTAATTGTTGAAATAGGGCAAAGTTAGAAATATTACCCACATGACTTATTCCATGAGCTACTTCATTTATTGGATAAAACATCATCTGCCTATTACTCAAGCCATCCTCACTCCCATTCTTTTTATTCATTCTTCTTCCATTTAACAATTTATTGAGCACCTACTACTTTCAAAACACCTCGCTGGGCACTGAGTTTGCAGCACTGGATAAAACAAAGCAAGTCCTTTTCTCTTGAGCCACATTCATTCTATTATTCTGGGAAGAGACAGACATAGACAGATATTGTTTTAGATAATTTCAGGAAATTATAAGAACTCTGAAGAAAGTATGATTGGGTAGAGGGATAAAGACTAATTTGAATAAAATATTCTAAACACAAAGACAGTGATCTGTTTCTTTAACAGATCAGGTTGGTTGTCCAGGGGAAGGCTAGGATATTTGAGCTAATTGTCTGCTACAAGAGAGACAGCCAGAGAGAGAGAGAGAGAGAGAGAGAGAGAGAGAGAGAGAGAGAATAAAAACGCCCTACAATGAGAATGAACTTTTGAGTCTAAGGAACAGAAGAAAGGCAGGAAGGCTGAAGCATAATGAAAGGCAAAATAAAGTCAGCCTAGAAGTTTGAGGGATTTGGAGGTTGGAAGGTGTTCTGAAATCAGTGGGCAGCTATTGGAGGATATTAAATAAGGAAGTGACTTGATCTGATTGAGGCCTTCAAACAGCACATTGGGTGTCCAGCTCTATGGGGAACCTAATTAAAAAAAAATCAAACTATGCAGGATGGATTTTTGAGTGAGTGGAAGAAAATGGATCAAAATAACAGTCATGTTTTTCACTTGAACAGCAGAGTGGATGGTAAACCATTAACTGAGATGGAGATGATTGGGGGTAACAGTTCTATTCTGCCTCCTCTGGTGTATGAGGTGGGAATTTATTTATTTCACTTTGTCCCTTAGCCATTCTTGATGCATAAAAAATTGACTTTTATCAGCTTTCCTCATTTTTCCTATGTTCTAGTCTCCTATTAAAATCACAGTATTCCAGGTTGATGATATGCTTTACTTACTACATTCCCATCAACCTTAGTTTAATATCCAGTTCCTCTAAGAAGGCTTTGCTGATTGAAACTCTCCTCATAATGATTTACCCATTACTAGCATTCATTCTTTCGATATTTATTATGATTCTTTTACTCTATTTATAATTAGCTCCTACTGAATTCAGACCAAGCTCCTTCTCTTTTTCAGCTCCCATCTGCCCCACCTCTCAGCTGCATCCTTTGAGTATTCCCAATGCTCCACTAGGCTCTGTGTTGCCCAGGCCTGAACTCTGCCCCCCCCCCCCCACACACACACACACAAGTGTTCTCTAACTGGCCTTCCCTCTCCATTACTACACCTGCCATAATGCTACTAATCCTGTAAGACTTGGCTCAAGGCTCTCTTTGCAAGAGATCATTTTTGACCCCTCCCCAATCAGAGGTACTTTCTCTCTCCCCATCTTCTAGGAGGCAGTGGAATATAATGGTTGACATCTCTATCTCTAGGGTCAAACACTCATTTCCCAGGCCTACCTTGTAACTTATTAATATCTATCATTCTCTGCTACTTCACCGGGAAAGTCGGAGGTGGAGGGGGCAGGGGAATGGTAGGAGTACCTATAACTGATAAAATTGTTGTGAGGATCAAGTAAGTCTACACACTTAAAATATATCATATAGCACCTGACACATAATAAGGACTCTTCAGGGTCAGATATTTTTGTTATTTTCATTGCAGTGCTCCTTGGCTATCTTATACAAATAGTTGCATGCTTTGCATTGGTGATTGTCTTTAACCCATCAGATTAAAACTTCTCTGATGATGTTATGGTGCCTTCTTCATCTTTTTATTCAGTAGATGTTTTATGAATACTCATTGTTCAGTGAATGCTGAACATAAAATAATTTTAAAGATCTTCATTTCTTTTGCTCTAAGACATGTATTCTTTTTAAAGTACAAATATCTTTTCATTTCTTATTTTTAAATTTCATATTGCACAGTATGCATACATACTCTGTGTGTATATGTATATGTATATGTATATGCATATACACACTAATGCTTATACTCACTATGTATATTGGGGACATAGAGCATGCAGTCTGTATTTTTAATTTTTAAAAAAGCTTTCTGAATTAAGAAACTATTGAGGAATAAATTCATGCAATATATATATATATATCATACTAAATTCATCAGTAATTCTGCTTTTAAAAAGGAAAACTCTCTTTTCATTTATCCTAAACATAAGGAATTACCACAACATGGCATAATTCCAGCTCACAAAAGTCTTCAGGCCTCTGAAGACCCAGAGTTAGGCAGGAGGTTCCTGTTAGTGACATGTGCTCTCTCATCAACATCTAAAATAATAAAAGCATAATATGCTAATTAGATCAGATGTCCTTCCGGATGATCTTCCAGATGAAGCCGGGGCTGCAAGGAAGCCGGCATCAGCAGCCAAGGGAAGGAATGCCTACTCTTGCACAAATTTCATGCATTGAGCCTCTAGTCAATTAATATTAGACAAAGCATGGGTGCAACACACTATGCTGGGTGTTTTGTACACTTTTTCTAAATGTGAGGACATTTTTTCTGTTTTCTGACATTTCAAGACTATTCTCATGGTCATAAGTAATAAAAAAAATACATGTCTCTATAGGTTTCTGAATAGTATTGTCTCTCATCTCACAAAAGAAAGAAAATCTCCAATGAGCCAGTAGATTGTGATTTGTTTTGAGATATGACAGAGACAGAGTCTGGTAGAGTGTGAATTTGAAACAAAAACAAGGGTTGATTTTAGCCTACCTTTTTTAAAACTAAGTATACCATGCTAAAATAAGGATAAAAACTGGATTAAAAGATAAACTTAGAGTCTCTACATCTTTTTCCACTAAGTATCACTTAAGCTGGAAAGGATTTCCTATAGTTCCTAGTAAACATAATTTTATTATATTCTTTGTTCCTAGATTATCCTATATCCAACTAATTATAGATGTACATTACACAACTCTGCCTAAAGACTATCATTTTCCCTAGTGATCAGCTAGTATTGAAACTCCAATATAATTATGCTTTAATATAATCCATTATAGTCTCCCCTTGCTTATTTGCTTTTTTCACCTTTCTGTCCTTCATGCCTTCCCTCCTTTTTTTCCTTTCTTCTTTCAGCTACCCCAGCATTTGTGAATAATTTGGTCAACCCTTCTAGATCACAGTCTGCATCTTCAGTCACTACTCAGCAGCTATATTCTGGTCCACAGACTGAGTTATTTCACTGCGCAAGTGCTTGTCTTCAATGCACACCCTTCTTTTATTGGTTGAGTTATAACACATACTTTTTTCATCAACCTCTAAAAAAAAAGCAACAAAGACTACATTCTTACACATAAGCTCAAGGATTCAGGATAATTTCTCATGTAGTATCCATTTAAACTCTATATTTCCATGTCACACTCTAACTGCCTATGGCATGGCCTAGATTCTGATAAAAAAAACTTGTCCAATTCTACCTGTAAAATTCATCTCTCTTGATGTCTGATTGACAAGCTACTGAAAACACACTCAAACTGAAACAAGTGGGTAATAAAACCACTGAGAAAACCAATTTCTGCTTCACTTCTTAACTTCTACATACTTTTTTCTGCCTTCAGTAACCTCATGTCTAGTAGAAACTCTTTGGGCTACACATTGTTTAAATAACAAGGTTTTGGCTTATGTTTTCTGCCTCACATTATTTCTCTGCTTGGCTACTAATAGTTATTTTTTTATTATTTTTCAAGCTAAGTGGCAAAATTCATAATCTAAAATACACAACTGTCAACTCTATAGGAAAATAAAGTACCCCTCCTAATTTTGCCTCCTGCATTTACTCCTCAAAATGGTAGTAAGAACAAATCCACTCTTTCCCTTCCTGTTTGTGTGTGTGTGTGTGTGTGTATCTCCCTCCTCAATGAAACAACATATGTTAAAATCAAAGGCATTTCTTTTAACTCACCAAAATTGGTCTTTGCCACTATATTTGTTTGCCAACCAAAAAAGTGGAACTTGGAGAATTATGAATGAGAGATGTCTCTGGAAGGAAAGAATATTTGATATAATAATATTGTTATAATAGAGCACTTTCCCCACATGCTTCAAAACTGACACCAAATTTGGAAAATGAAGTGGGAATTTAAGTTGAAAGTAAAAAAGTTCAACTACTTTATTTTGAAGTAGTAAGTTCTCACAAGGGTGGGTTTGGTTGGTTTTATTTACCCCTCAATCCCCATGTCTAGAACAGTGCCTGACACATAGTAGGGATTAGTTCAATAAATGAATTTTAAATAGATAAGCTACTTTACACACACAAAAAAATGTTGCAACTTGTTTACTAGCTGTCAAAAGCAGGTTCCTTCATGCATAAAATAGCATTTAACTGAGTAATTTGCCCCAACTTCCTCCTTTTGCAGAAAACCAACAAAAAAACTGTAACTTTTTACCTAAGGATCAAAGGTGTCAACCTATTAGCTCATGCTACTTTAAAGTCTTGGATAACAGTCTTTGGTTATTTTTAGATAAATTCTTTTGTTTCAAGCTTAAAAAGAAGTATTAACAAAGATCACAAAATAAATCACTTATTCAGAGCAGGAAAATGCATATTAAGAAGTTCAAAATGCAGAATGTAGAGGCTGTGAGCTCACCTTCCCAGAATACAAGTCAGATCTAGCTTTAGATAGCGGAGTGCTGTGCTGGTCCCATTTGGGACTCATCAACATAAAAGGAATGGGGAGAACTTAGAGAGTGGAAAGTCTGAAAAGGAAAGGGGGAAAAAATTATAAATTATAGAGTAACCCTTGCATTCTCAATACCTAAAACAATAACTCAAGAGGTAGAAAAGTTGTAACAATGATTAACTATAGATGGTGGAATTATGGGTAAGTTTATTCTCACCCATAATTTTCTGTATTTCCAAATAGTCTACAATAAGTATGTAAGACTACTGCAGTCAGAGAAAAATTAATGCACGCACTTTTTAAAACAAGAAAAAAAGCCAATGACAAAAATCATGTGATACATGATGGAAACTTAAAGAATTAAGATTATAAAGTCAAAGAAGAGAAGGCTCGTTGGTGACTTAACAGTCTCCAGTGTTTAAAACAACCATTAACCTAATGTGTTACAAAACACATGGGATAGGCTAATTTCATGCACACACACACACACACACACACACATATGTATGCATAGAAATCCACTGTCACAGCCTATATGTACACACACATAAACATACTTACAGGGAGTAAGGCTCTTGAAGAAAGGGCAAGGGCATAAGCTATGTGGGAAAAAGCACCCAGATAACTCGGGTATTGTTTAAGGCAGCAACTCACCCAGTGATGGGATGTGAAGAACATGAACAAAGGAAAAGGATGTGCCTTTCCAAAGGGACATTGAAGAATCTCAGGAAAAGGTACGTCTATTAAAAGGAGACATGTTTACAATAAGATTTAAATAGAATGCTCATTGTACCGCAAGCAAGGTATACCCAGAGAAGCGTCCAATATGTGAGAATACCATCTACAGTAGGAAAATGCCTGAGAGTCCCTAGCCTCCCATCTCCAAGGTGAAGGATTATGAACAGGCCAAGCTAACATAGGCACAAGCAGTGTCTCTCATGGGCTGGGGCAGGGTGAGCAGGAATTAGTGGTCTCACTGAAAACAAATGGAGCCCAAATTACACTGTTTGTTCCACGAAGCTGACCAAAACTTTCCCGCTCTCTGTGTATCTTGATCCGAAATTACCTGAGGGAATACAAAGCAAACCCCATTGCCCCATTCTGTGGTTGAAGAGTGGTATCATCCTTACTAAACTTCCATCCAACTGCCATTGGCATCCAGTTTTTCTCTTTCCACTTGTCAACGTTATCCACATAATGAAAGGCGGCCTCCCTCAAGTGTCCTAATTGCATTATATAGAAGACTATCAAGGAAAACCTGCTTTTACTTACAGGAATTGCTCTCCTAAATGAAATGTCAGGAATGTTAACAGGTGCCATTGTTAAGCAGGGGAGATACTTGGAGGACAAGCATCCAGCCTTTTAAAATTGCATTGTGGAGGTTGCTGTCTCCCACATATTCTAGGATTAGAATAGTTAGGGTCAATTCGGACGCTCACACTGTGTCTGGACACGCAGATAGAAAACACAACTGAACCTAAACCTTCCGTTCAGGATAGACGTCCCTTCCAAGCCCTCCAATTTCCTCAGGCGGTGCCACAGCTGACAAGCACAGCCAAAGGAAGCGGTACACCAGAAATTAAACTGGCGTCATTCTTCAAAGAGGAGCAGTGAGGATTTACCCAGCATCCACTGTGTGCTGGTGATTGCACTGGGGTCCTGTTCTAGCTACTTTCCATGAAGTTAAACTTAGGCAAATTCAAAGATCCTAGGAAGTGCACCACCAGTGGTAGCCAGAGAGGTATCTAGAATAAGTCCAGAAAATGAGTGCAGGGCAAACTCAAAGAAGATGCAGGCTGCATAGGCAAGTGGATGGAGAGGACTGAAAACTGTTTTATTATGGAAGGCCTGGTGCCATCACCTGCATCAGAGCAGATGCCGATGGAGTTCCAGAGCAGCATCATTCTCCTCTTCTCCTCTGGGTGACTGACTCGCCATCTCTGGCTCTTACGCATCTCACTGGCTCATATTCTCTCTCTCTCTCTCTCTCTCTCTCTCTCTCTCTCTCTCTCTCTCTCAACTTTGCCCTAGGAGGACAGAATGGGAGCACAGAATTGGTAAGAGGTGACAGAGATCAAAGGGCGCTGCCTGTTCAAGGTGTTAGCCCTAGGACTGCACTGTTACTCTCACTTCCACCCACAGCCCCTTTATTCTCTGGTGAGTATTGAACTTTGACCAGAAAGCTTTCCCATTCCCATGCCCTTCTCTCCACTCCATCTCCCTTTCCCTATCCCATCCCTCTCACCGCGTGCGCATTCACACGCACATGCACGCGCACGCACACACACACACACACACACACACACACCCTATACTCATCCCTTCTCCTTCAGACTGCATCAAATACTCAAACTGAGAAAAGAACACTGCCGACCTCACAGAGGCCGCATGCCTGCGCCCCGAGTCAGAATTCGACTTGGTGTAGAGGCAGTTTCAATGTATTAGTTTCACAGTCACTAATCAATACCACACGAGAATCGATTTCAAATACCTTTCCTTTACCCGGAGCTTTAACAGCCCAAATGCAGGGCAGATGCTCAAAGCCAGAAGGGATTCTCCCTGCATCACTTTGCCACTTTGCGCGCACACAGCCTGCTGGCCAGAGACCATTCAAGTAAGTCTTGCTAGCAGCTTCCTTGTTGCATGCCAAGCCATGCAGAAGCATCTGGGTGTCAGCAGCCATGCACCCTGGGCAGGGGGGGAGGGGGGAGCCCCCATCAAGACCGGAGAGCCCGTCTGTAAAAGTCAGCGTTGCCATGAGTGTGTCCTTCCTGTCCCCTAATGCCACACCACGCTGCGCGGGGGAGTGGGGGGGCACATCCGCCGGGGAGCGAGCCCTTCTGCTGGGTCCTGAGCCTGGGGGCACAGCCTCCAAGGTGGGAGCGACAGGGTGCCTTGGGCCGCAGCAGCCAGGCGGCCAGTCCTCCTGCTTCCCCCTGAACATCAGCATCACCTTATCGTTTCCTCACCGAGATTAACTCCTGCTTCCTGGAGAGTATTTCTGAGGTAGAGAGCAGAGGTGGTGAAAAAGGGGGGAGCTGAAAAGTCCAATCTGTCAAGCTCCATGTTAGAAGAAAGGAACACTGCCGAGTGGACGCCTTTCACATGAGCCATTTCCTGCGCTCGGGAGGGGAGAAGGCGCGCGGGCCCGTGTGCAGGAGGAGACCCGCGCTGGTGTTATCTCTGACCTGCAGCTTAGCCCCATGTCTCAGCTGCCAAAAAAGCTCTCATTCAGCCTTGTGCTGAGTTCATCAATGCCCCACGTGGCAGGATCCTAACAGGAAAAAGCAGGGCAGACCGGCTCTCCGTGCCACCGCCTGGGGACCCCATGGCAACTCCAATCCCCTCGCAGACCGTCCCTATCAACCTCGGGCAGGTCAGGGCGCGCAACCCCTGCAGAACCACAGCGCGGGCCCACACCCTTTCCCCCTTGTCAACATCGTCACTTTAAACAGAACGTCGAGCCTTATCACGAAACCTGAAGTAAGTATGACAATTAAGATGGATTGCAAAGCCTGCTTGTGCTTCACAATTAACAATCACTTGGCAGCGGGCTCCGCGCAACTGTTGGGGGGTATGGCAAGAACTTTATCCCTGCTTAGTGCTGCATTAGCATATTTAGTAGGCTGCAAGACATAATTCCTAAGATAGGAACATATTTTTGTCTTTTTAAAAAATCTGCAAGTAAACCATCATATGGAGAAACTCTGCAGCAGGCAATCGACGTGCGGGCACCGAGATAGACGTGGGAAAGGAGGGCGAAGGAAGGAAAGTTCCCCCAGCACAGATCCCAACCTGAGCAGGCACAGCCTCCAGAGTCCCGGGTTGGCTAGGAGTTGTGGCTCCTTCCTGTCTGTGCCAGAACTCAGAGGGCCTGCTGCTGCTCCTCGGCTGTGGCCTCAGGTGACTGCTCTGTAACAGCATAGCTATGAGCTTTAAACCCACATGTGAGAAACTAAATAAAATGTCAAACCCTGAGGTGACCCGAGCGGCTCCTTAGCAAACTATGCTTTTTTCCCAGAGAGCACTTTTTTTGATTCTCAATCTCTGAGTAAAAGAAAAAGATGCTGATAAAAATCATGAAGACACTTTATTCAACAACCGCGAGGCCTCTTCCTCAGACTTTCCATTATTTCCCTTTACTTGCAGGGACCATGTGTCACGTTGATGAAAAGGGATCAGGGAGCGCTGAGACTGGACCAGATGTTACCAAAGGCCCACCCTGACCACCATCCCAAGCTCCTGCTAAAGTCCAAGCGTGCCTGCCCGGGTGGGGGCTGAAGAGGGAGAGAAACACAGCCAGATCTTCCTGAGACAGCCAGGACTTTGTCTTTCTTGACATCTGGGTTGCAAGAAGGCAGGATATCCTGCTGTGAGACTCACCTTGTGACTTCAGACACCTCTGAAGCTGAGGAACACAGAAGATGCGGTGTGTCATCTGGGAAAGGAACCTCACCCACCCTTTACCTCTTTTCTAAAAGAAAACACACACACACACACACGCATGCATGCATGCACACCCCTGCCAGTTTAGATGAGCAGCTCTCCAGTTGCATAAAGAAAAGCATGTGAAAGCAACAAATGCAATTTAGCCCACAAAGTCTCTCTTTACAAAACCCGAAGAGTAGCAGATTAAAGCACCTGGCAGTCCTGGCATGCCAGAAGCAAAGCTCCGCTGTGACAAAACAAAACAGGTGTACAGGTATAAAACTTTTGCTTTCCAATAAGGCCCCCCTCTTCATTGGAATGCTTTGACAGGTGCAGAAGTTCAAGTTACAGTGGGGAAGTGGCAAATAAATACACAGCATTAGCGTCTGACGTGCTTGCTGAGCACTGGGGATGTTAATAACTGGCAAGGTACACTAATCTCTGATTGCAACATTTGGTTTACCTTAATCTGGAGGGACAGCTGTATTAAAGAGGGAATTATACTAATCAGTTCAAGGCCCTTGCATATAAAACTTCCCATTAGGCTTAAAGTACACCAGCTTATGCTCATTCTCTAGGAGCCTTACATCTGGTTCTGAATAAGGCTGCCTCTCATTTGCAAGGTACAAACTGAAAACAAGGGGGAGTGGGGCTGACAGTTGCCGGAGGATGGGTGATAGAAGAGCAAGCTACTAATTCTTTGAAATCTATAACGGCACAAAAGTAGCTTCTAGGCATCTTAATACTAAAAAAAGGGGGGGAGGGGGCATGTATTATCAACCCTAGGCCATTTTTTCCTGTTACCGGAGGTGACCAACACAAAATAAAATTGATGATGTCAGTCAAAAACAGCTAAGCACAAAGCTGGGCTTTGTTATCTTCAGTCAGAAGGTATGATAGGCCGCGCCATATGGCTCTAATCCGCCTCTATCTCCCATCACCTATCAGGAAACCTTCCTGTAGCATGACCTTATTTGGCTGGTTCCAGGTTAGGGCTGCCCAAAGGGGATTTTTCTGTTTCTGCTATATCCAAAGGTTTATGTTGATTTTCTCTGAGCCCTGCAAACTATAAATCCAACTGATTACTCTGCACTCTTTTGCTTGACTGAGCCTTTACAATCAGACATCCCCCTTAACAATAAGCTCCTAATGAATCAAACATCTATGGCATTAGTTTCACCTAGCTGCCTCTTTCCCATGCACTGTGCTGCTTTGTCAGACCTGGTTTGATGAGAAAAGCTAGTGACACTTGCTGCACCTATTGATAAACAATTCAGTAATGAGGGGCATAACAAAAATTACCTAAAACAACCTGATTAAAAATGACAGGCAAGGCTTACTCCATTGCCCTCTAGCAAAGGTACCTCTGGGTCTGTATAGGGAAAATAATGGAGTAAAATAAAATGTCCTCCTTTACCAAGGGGGGCCCTTCTGAATGTGTCTATGAAGAGATGTAATTCTTCAGGGCTGTTTCATTTTAGATTATGTGACTATCAGTAACATGAAGAACTCATAGAATTCAGTTGCTTGCCTTGCAACTTTCTGAGACAATCTCCCTGCTTTTGCTACTTAGACTTTCTGAGGAACCAAACTCTTAGGAAGATTTCCACTTCGTTTTTAAAATGGGACTGTAGTCAATGAGAAAGTCGATAGTACAAGCCCTCATAACTAGGGAAGCATCGTGTGAGCACAAAGAGGGAAATTCTAAGGAACAAAAAAAAAATTTTTTTTTGACGGCAAAGTAGGAAAAAACTTCATGGACAAAAATCAGCTCCCTGGAAGGAATAAGGTCGCCTTACCAGGGACTCTGCAGCTCCTTTTATTGGCTCACCCGGGGGACCTTTGCAACTTTGAAACACGCTGATGCCCAGGGGAGGCCGGGCCCTGGTGAAAGCTGGATCCAAAGGCAGAAACGTGTGGGTTTTTGCAATTGTGTGGCAGCATGTTGGGAGGGCTCCATCAGCGCACAGATGCACTTGAAAATCAAATATGGACATGGGGAATGTTTTTTGGAGATGGAAAATGAGTGCTGATGACATGTTTATACTTCGCAGATGGATCCAGTACAGAACCATTTTTTGTAAAGAAACAATATCCACCATTTGCTAAAAAAAAAAAAAAAATTAAAAAAAAATTTTTTTTGAGCAGCTACAAAATGGTGGCACAAAAAGTGAATATTCCCCTCACACACACTCCACCTGTTCCTTGGTCTTACAACTGTCTCCCATCCCTACGGTAACCACTGACTATGGTAGTCTTAGTTTTTCTCAAATGTTATCCAAGAGAGTATGAAAAAAGAAACACAATACACAAAGGCAGTTGGAAGAGCAAAATGGTTTTAAATTAATTTGCTACATATGAAAAATTGGAAATGGCAAATGTTATTAAGTAACAAATGCTGGATTTAAGTCTGAAAAAGTGCGTTTTCTTATTGGCATAGTTTCTTCCTAAATTTGATATCAAATCAATTTTTGAATGTTTTCTCTCTAAAGGAGTCCAGAATGCCTCCTTTAATCTTCCTTTTGGCCCACTTTTCATCTATTAGGTATTTGGGTCTCTGGAAATTACAAATATTTAGCATGGTATTAATACTATGTATGGCCTTATCATGGATACAGTATAATGATAAGTGGTTTATTATTATAAAGGCACAATATAGATACAGTATGTAGTATGTATTTATAAGAAGATAATCTAAAGCATTTAACTGCCAAAAAACATTATTGATAACAGTGCAAACTTTTCTCATTAGAAAATATAAGAATAAATCAAATCTTAATTTATTGTCACCATAAATAATATTAACTTGCCATTTCAGGTGTGAAATACTGATAAAAGTGACCCACTTCAAAGATGTAGAAGTTGCAAAACAATAAATAAGCTGTGGTTGTAAAAAATAAAAATTAATAGTTGAATAACCTAAAATAAATTCCTAACACATTTTCACATTCGATGAATGGGTGTTCTTTAAGTGTTCCAGATAATATAAGACATATTAAAATTCATTTTTTCTTAGTTTTGGTCAGACAAATTAACTTTTTCTGATCTGCATTCTTAACCTATTAGTTAATCATATTTTTACTCAAAGAATTAGTCTGAGGTTAAGAATTACAAATAGAATATGAATCCCCAAAATGGTCAAACAGCTTGAGATTGGGTAACAAAATCCTGAGAATCTACATAAATCGACATGTTCTTTCGACTCTGTAGTTTCTGGCAGTCTACCAAACATAAATCTCCAGTTCCACATTCTATGATTCTAACACCTTGTTATCATCCTGAAACTCACAAAAGCCTGTGCACACTTTTCTAAATAAAGCAAGTGTTCATTTTTATTGCAGGATTTTTGACACATGAGAATAAGGCTGAATCATTTTATAAATTCTTAATTGTTTTGTACCTACCCATCAATAAACAAAAGTTTTAGGCAAACAATGTATTCTTAGAGTTCTGTTGAAAATGTCAGTACCCTGCTGACATAAATGAAGCTTGTTAAAATTTGAAATAGTCAAGAAAAAGAAAGCATATCCTTCCAATTATAGAACTTATGTAGTTACTAGAGGCCCGATGCACAAAATTTGTGCAAGGGGCTCGGCCCGCGCAGCCAGGGCAGCTTGCCTCAGACCTTGCAGCCCCAGCTTTGTCTGGAAGGATCTCCGAAAGGTTGTTCAGCTGTCTGGTCTTATTATGCTTTTATTATTATAGATGTTTTTATCATCATTCAACAAGTACATAGAACATAGAGCTGGGGGAAATTAGAGATCATTTGTTTTAATTCCTTTATTTAAAATATTATGGAAAGAAAGTCCAAGAAGTAATAGTAGTATTCAAACTCATATAGAGTGTGTGGGGAAATCGTGTTTTCTGAGGCCTGCTTTATTCTACCAGAGCAGTTTGCAAATCTACTCTAATAAAAGAGTAATATGCAAATTAACCATCACTCCAAGACACCTAAGCCATGCCCACCAGCCAAGCCATGCCCCCAGCCAATCAGAGCAGCTGTATGCAAATTAACCTAGCCAAGATGGAGGCCGGCAGCCTCGGAGCTAGAGCAAATAGGAGGCTTCTGTTGCAACTGCCTGCCTAGGCCAGCTGGGCCTCTGCTCACAGCAACAATGTTTCAATTATAGAAGCCATGGAGCTGAAGCAAAGAGGAGGCTTTGTACCTGCCTAGGCCTCTGCTCAAGGTAACAAAGTTTCAATTATAGAAGATAAATAAACCCCAGAAACCTGGTCCAGCCAGCCTCGCTGGGACCTTGGGTCAATGGGAGCTGTGGGCAGTCTGCAAACAGCCCTCAGCCCGTCACCCAGGCTGGCCAGGCATGCCAGCAGGTGGACATCCCTCAAGGGGTCCCAGACTGCGAGAGGGCACAGGCCGGACTGAGGGATTGCCCCCCCAGTGCACAAATTTTTGTGCACCAAGCCCCTAGTTGTATAATATTTGTAGTGGACTAATTTTATGTATTGGTCACTTATTCTCTAAGTACCATATTACATAATAATGGAATATTTGCAGAAGAGTACACTTAGAGAATAAGTAAATAATAAAATAACCATTAATAATATAGACTCTACCAGCGCCTAAATTGTTGCCTGGATATAAAGTCAAAACCTTCTTAAGAACACTAGACTATTAGTCAAAGAGCTGATTATGTGATGAGACAATCAGGTCCCTGGTGACAAGCAGAAGTTATGGAAGGATGCTGTTAACCAAAGAACAACTCAAATGTAGGGATCCCGTATGCTGGTCAGCCTCCGCCTAACTCTCTAGCAGAGAGCTCCAAGGACAAAACCCTCACCCAGTAATCCTGGCCAGGCCACTTCTCATTCACACTAGAGGCCCGATGCACAAAATTCATGCAAGGACCTTAGCCCTGGCCCCTGCCTGCCACCACTGTGGCCAGGGGCCTCTGCCACCTCTGCCTGGGCCCCCGCCTGCTGTGGCTTTATTAACAGAAGGAAGGATGTCTGGAAGGATGTCCGGTCTTATTAGCATATTACGCCTTTATTATTATAGATAAGGAAGAACTGGAGACCTTTTCTACATCAGAGTCAATATTGACTTGTAAGATAGTAAAAAGGTCAGCTTTTCAAAGTTTGGACTTCATGAAAAGCCTCTAACTTCTTGATATGCTTCTAAATGGGGAGAATGGCCACATTCCCAAGTAACGTCACTCTTACTTAACAGAACTGAAGCAACTTTCCTGAGCTCAAGGTTTAAAGCTAAGAAAGCATGGCTCTCTCACAAGATTGTTGGGCTGCATCCCAGAGGGCTCATTGGCCTCTGAATAGTAAGTAGCTGGTGGGGACCCATGGCTTGTCCCCTCTGTCTCTAACTTCCCATAATAGTCTCAACTCTGTCAATGATTATAGGCAACATACGTGTAAGAAGAAACTATTTCTCTCTGTTATGAAAAGGTATGGATTCCTCAGACTCTGTCTTTCAAGACCCCAAGAATCAGAGCTCTGATTCAAATTGGATTTGGCATTAGTACAAAGAAAGGACTGCCTCCATTAGTGAAAGTTAAATGTCACAAATATCTGCCTACTGATGATAATGAATACTTGTTAGGAAACATATACATCTTTATAAATTAAGATAGTTATCCAACACCTCTAAGTTGGTTGAGTGTCATTATCCGAAGAACAGTTTATCTATAGACAGACTGGATAGCTGATGTGGCTTTAGGTATTTTGAGAGAAGATGCCCTGGACTTTCCTAAAATTGGTCTAGAAAATATTCTGGATGGAGTCTGTTCCCACTGTTAGCATTAGTTATATAAACATGTATGTGAATCTAATATGTCTAATTGGATCAGTTGTGTAGTTTATGTTTGTTTATATATTAACTGCCGAGATTCATATATCCTAATTCTAATTAGGATTCAGACATAGAAACTGGTTTATAACTAAACAGAAAATAATTAATAATTACTTTTTAAGTTATCCATTGAAATTCAGCCAACCAACATAACTTAATCTGTAGGCAAGGAGAAATTTGGTTCTCATGGACACACACATACACACACACACAAAAAAAAAACTTCTAAAAAGTTTCCTTTAGACATTTATACACATTTTGAGGTTCCTTTGGTTTGTATTGGATCTGAAAGTGTTCCCATCCAACATGTTGAATGGCAAAACATTAGATTCCCACTTATAGTTTTGCAATCCAATACACAGAAATTACTTTTGCTTGTAACTCAGCTCCCATTGCTGACCATGGAAAGATCGTGTTACATCTAATGTTGTTATTTTTCATTGGTGTGGCTAATCCTGCCAGTGGCGGTGGCACTAGGACTCTGGTAGTTTCTACTTTCACTCTTGAGGGACTACCAGTTACTATAGTTGCCACAAGAAAGCAACAGTAAACAGTAAATCACACAAATAAATTGCATGTGTTCATCCTTTTCGTTGTTTAGAACTAACAACCTCATGAAGGTTTTAGAAATTGTCACATAGGAGGACTCCTAACTGCATGGAAAGTTGCAAATTGGAGGTTCAGTAAAAAGTGGTTCTTATTGAAAAGGAGAGTTCGGGTAAGGTGAATGAATGTGCATGAAGTACTTGGTAACCAATATGACTCAGTTTTAGTGGTAGATACAGCAGCAGTAGTCTCCTCTGATAATAAGAAAAATAATAAACCTTGATGGAATCAAAGGACGCAAAATCTCTAAACCTAGAGCAAGAGAGAGCTGTGATGCTGGGAGTATCAGGAGTGTCCTCGCTGGGGTGCCCCCAGAAGCAGACTGGGATGCCTACTGGTTATCACTAGAAATAAGCATGAGAGAATGGAGAGAATGGAGGAAGAATTGGGACAGATCCAATGCAAAGAATGTGTCGTTAGGGCTCATCAGGTTCCTGCTGTTGAAGATGAGTCCTCTGAGAAGCATGCCAGGTGCCTCTCAGGAGGCCTGTGTAAAAGATACAAGGCTGTAACACTTGTCCACAGGCTCCTGCCTGCAGTTAGTTGAGGGCTGCCCCTGAGGGTGTGAACTCCCCCCACATTTCCACAATTAGCAGAAGAAAGCATACTGAGCAGACTTCTGCTGTTCCAGAAAAGGCCCTGAGGCAGAAATTAGGGAGGTTCAGAAAATGTTCTGGAGACCTGGGCCTGGAGGAACTGTCCACTCACTGAAGCTGTGGCTGAAAGTAGCTAGAGTCTCGGGGGATGGGAAAGAGACCTTTCAAATGTTTGTGCTACAAACAGTCCTCACTGACAGCATCTGACAGAAAGCTTCCAGACGGTGACAAATTGTTACAGACTGTGTTTGTGTCTCCCCAGAACTCACACGGCGAAACCCCAGCTCCAAATGTGATGGTATCAGGAGGTGTGCCTTTGGAAGGGGATTAGGTCACTAGGGTGGAGCCCTCATGAATGAGAACAGTGCTCTTCCATGGAACTAAAGGGACAAGTGCCCTGCTCTCCACCATGTGGGCAAACCTGGCAGAGGCTGCACCAGAATCTGGCCACACCAGCACCCTGATCTCAGACTTCCGTCCTGAAACTATGAGAATTTCCTCTTGTTTATAAACCACACTGTTTATGGTACTTTGTTAAAGCAGCCTGAACTGATGCTGGCCCCAAAGATAAATCTGATGTTCTATAAGTTTTAGCTTAGTTTCTTTCACGGCAACTAGATTACTGTAAACAAACTTAAATGAAATAAAATAGAAATGTGAGGAATAGACTCTTTCCTTCCCAGAAGCCCCTACCAGGATCAGAATTATAAGGGTTTTAAACTCAGCTCCCTATGTAGTCAAAATATTGCCATGAAAGGACAGATGAGGCTTCGCCGAGATAATATATTCTCACTGTATCATTCCTTTCTCTACCTCTGTAACCACCAAACACCTCAGTCAGAGCCTGATCAGTGTAGGGAAACCAGACTCCTCTGAAGGCGCCATTGTATTAGTCAGGCAGCAATTATGATGCTGGAAATGACAAGTCACAGCTTGCTCCAGGAACCTTATGGGGGAAATTAAGCTCAGCATTAATGAGTTAAAAAGCCTTTGGTTTCTATTTGAAAGCAGCAAGCTGGTTGGCCTATCTAATCTGACAGTGAAAGGTAAAGTGACTTACAAATGACTATTCATAATTTATAAATAACTAAATGATCCAGTCAATGCATGGTTGCAATATCTACCCAATCAGAGTACCACCTAGGGTTGCCAGATAAAATGCAAACATTGCAGGACATACTTATATTAAAAAATATTATTCATTATTTATCAGAAATTCAAATTTGACTAGGAATTCTTCCTTTTTATTGGCTAAACCTGGCAACTTTAGTGCCGCCTCCAAACACGTACAAAGAAAGAGCAGCTTATTAAAACAAGCCAGTAATAAATGTTCTGAAATATTGTGGTAAAAGTTCTAGGACTTTTAAGTAGCAGCAATATTTCAATAAATTAACGTGTGAATTAACTAATGGTTTACATATTGTTTCCTTAGGCATATTTCTAAAAACTTTTCAAAGCACTTCAAAGATTTATTTTTCACAACATGGCAATTTGTGTATTGAAAAAACACTGTGATGGTAAACAGGGAAACTCATTTCAAATAATTTCAAATGAGCTTGCCAAAGACTCCCATGTACTTCTTAAGAGTCAAATATACATACTTCCAAATGTTTTCATTTGATTCACTTAAACAATCTCTTATAAATAAAATTTAAATCAACTTTTAAATCCCAGTTCAGCTCTGCAGAATTCTCCTCTGAGGAGAAATATCGGGCAACCACACGCAGAGTCTTATTCCAGCTCACCTTCCAAAACAACGCAGTCAAGTAGAAATCTTCTGACAATTCCCACTTAGAATGGCAAGTAATCTCTGCCTTTTCATTCATTCACTCATTACCTTCTAAAAAGAGAATGTGCAGTTACCAGAATTTTAGACCATTAGTGCTCCAAGCGTGTTCTAAATGCAAACCTATAAGGGGAAAAGCAAAAACAAATCAAAGTTAATTGTGACTGGCTGGAACAAAATGCTTAAATCGATAGGAGGATGGCTCATCTGCTCATCATTTACCCATTACCTGGGAGACGAATACCTCCTGCTGGGCCTGAGTTTTGATACAGATATGCTGTTGCCTGCACTCTCCAGACGCACAGTAAGGAGGCCCAGCCCTCCCTCACTGAGTCCCTCTCTCATTATCCTCTGCACCTAATAAGCTGTTTACTTATTCTTGTTTCTTCCTGGGTTGTTTGTCCTCCTCTGCTGTGCGGTGGGGAGAGGGTCACATATGCAAGGCACGCTACAGAGCTAGGAACTCTATCACTAGGAAGCTCAGAGCCCTCCTGGAAGCAGAGGAGTCACCGTATCTGTCTTCAAATCACTGTCTTCTTTCAAAGTAGTGAGTGTCCCTGGACATAGTGTCCAGGGGAAGGCCACAGGGGAACAGCAATGGGTTTTGGAAAGCTGTGCTTGTTCTTAGCTCTCATCAATCAAGACTGAAGTGTTAGGATAAAGTCCAACTCATTTCTAACCCTCTGCTGCCTCTCGACAAATGCTCTTCACCGTAGCCAGCATCCCCCAAACAGGGTGTAACATGTATCTCTGAATCAGATATACACACAGCAAATTTAAATGTCTGTCTGTCCACACAGGATGGTTGTGTGGAGACATAACCTCTATTTTTTTTTTTTTGACAATTATCCAAATAACAATCTTGCAACTAACTATACATTACTGTCACTATTACTAACTAGTGGCCCAGTGCACGAAATTTGTGCACATTAAAAGGGGATTAATTAGAGGAAATATTTTAATATTGCTATTTGCACTTTCTCTATAATAGAAGTGTCAGAGATTAAAGAAAATTAGTAAAACGTATATGAAAATCTTCCTCCTGTCAGAGTCTGGGGTGCACCATGGAACCCAGAGTCAAGTCTTCAACCACCCATGTGCACCTCAAAATCGCTCGAGACCCAAACCTGGATGGCCCCCCTTCATTGGGCTAGATCCAGACCCGGCTAGTCACACCCTGTCAAGCCCTGCCAGGTGGGTGGGTGCAGCCTCAGGTCCCCTGGGTGCCAGGGCAGGGGGCATGGCCTGAGGTCCCCCATCAGGCCCTGGTGGGCGGAGAGAGTAGCCTGTGATCCCCCAGCCTGGCACTGGGGCAGGGGGCACAGCCTGAGGTCCCCAGGCCTGGTGCTGGGGTGGGGGGCATGGCCTGAGGTCCCCTGGCCCAGCACCAGGGTGGAGGGCACACCTTGAGGACCCCTGTCAAGTCCTGCTAGGTGGGGGGCACAGCCTCAGGTCCCCTGGCCTGGGGCCGGGGCGGGGGGCATGGCCTGAGGTCCCCCAGCCTGGCACCAGGGAAGAGGGTGCAGCCTGAGTTCCTCTGGCCTGGTGCCAGGGCAGGGAGAGCAGCCTGAGGTCTCCTGTCAAGCCCTGCAGGTGGAAGGCACAACCTGAGGTCCCCTGTCAAGCCCCATGCAGGAGGTGGGTGGGTGCACAGCCTCAGGTCCCTGCTGATTGTTCCTTAAGGCTCGTTATGGGAACTTAGCCTCAGCTGTGGGTGCGAATTGACCGGAGTGATGGTCAATTTGCATATTCTCTCTTTAGTATATAGAATTTCCATGGCAGGGGTGGGGGCAGCTCACAAAGTTTTGGAAGAACTAATTTTTCTTATTCTATTTCACAAGTAAATGATGTTATGCAACTGCTATCATTGTATATTTACTGGCAATTGTCCTTGTTTAGCATTCTGGCTATTCTCTTTTTTTTACTCGTGTATGTAGATTACCTGATGGAAAAGTATAGAGATGACCACATGTGCATGGCAGCCATCATAGACTGAACCTCCATTAATTTTAGTATACATAGCAGTTTTATTCATAATAGCTGGAGAGAACTTAGCCAACTGCACCCAAACAGGCTAGATATGCAAAGGTTAGAAATACAGTTCCCACTTTAAAATGGGAGTGTAAATAAAATAGAAAAACCTAGGAGCACACTGATACAGTAGGGGAGAAATAGCACAGCGCACAGGAGGGGCTAGAGGAAAATTGTAACGATGTACCAAAGGGAAAAGAACAAGATACATCTAGTGGCCAGCTTTAGCCCTTTCCATTGACTGTTGGTGTGTGTTCCACCTACCGCTTCCTCAATGCATCTTTCTATTATTATTATTTTTTTTTTAGAGAAAGGTCATTCATAACCAATAACAATGTTACAATGATAGTAAGTGTAGGATTTAAGATCCATTTTTTTAAAAGCACCTTTAACAAACATCAAAAAGCCACCATGGGGTGGGAGGGGGGTAGTTACCTAGCTCAAGGTTTTATTTAGTGACAGTTCCACTTTTTTCACTCACCGCCTGCAAATCAGCATTTTTAGTGGACAAAGGGCTCAGCAGCGGCCTTATGATTGCTTCTTTTCAAATGGTAATGGCTATCCTAACTCCTCTGCCAGGTTTTTCTAACCAGAGCACAAATTGCAGTTTACAAGGCTCGGAGGGGGAAAAAAAACAACCTTAGCTGAATATCCTTTTTTTTTTTATTATTCGACAAACTGACATGTAAATTACCCTTTAAGTGCTCCACTCCACGACTCTGATCATCTCCTAATTGTCACAGTCAATTGTAGCCAACAGTCTCTTCAATCCCAAGGGCTTTGACAACAAGCACAGGATCAAAGCAGAATCAGCTCCCTTCAATACCCTTCTGTTTAGGATGCTACAAAATGCCTGAAAGAGAAAGGTGTAAGGGCATTGCTGTACAGGAAACTGAGAGTAGCAAGTATTACAATAGTCATTTTCTCCATCTCTCAAATTATGCTGTAGAAGCTGCCTGGTCTCTAATCACATGTGCAGAGCAAACATATAAACCTCCCGGGCAATTAATATGCTCTTAAAGATTAGCCTGATGTGTGAGTTTTACAAACAACCCCGTCTCCCTGGCTTAGGAAAACTATGCCAGTGATGGGATAGCAATCATTTCAAAGCAGCTTGAGCATCAAACACTAGTATCAAACATATTCTATATTTAGAGCATCAATTCCCATACTTTTTATTATTTAGTTTGGTGCCATGAGTCACTGCTCCCCCAAACTAAATAGCCCATTGAAAGAGTTTTTATTATTATTATTATTATTATTATTATTATTATTAACCTGGAGATGTCCAACTGAAAATGTGCCCCCAAATAAATAAGAAATGTAACATGAAAACTAATTTCAGGAGAATACTGTTTCCCTTCCTAGAGGTAACTCTTATTGCTTTACTGGGAACAAACTAATTAAAAGTCATTACATGATCTACAAACATGATTCCTAAATAAAGATGTACTTACTAGGATCATTGCTTAACCAAATATGACAATTCTTTCAAACTAAAGTAGTTATCATACATCACTAACTTCTTCGAGAGTATTTGTGCTTTTCTCAATAGATAAGAAATTTATTCTATCAAACACAGCAATATAAATAATTTAATTTGGTGGAAAGAGAAACTTTAATAATAAATCTGTATAAAATAGCTACTTTAAAAATAACCCAAAGGTTGTCAGGGAGGGAAAAAAAAAAAAGGCAAATGGAGAGAAATCAAAGGGGCATGTGACACTCCCTCCACAGCTGGCCTCATTGCACCCAGGTATCACATACATGCAGGTGTAAGGTCACATGCTGATTGACAGCCTTCCTCTGCTGGAGAAAAGAACTGAAGAAGAAAAAAGAGGCAGCATGTACCCCAGATTCCTTCTCAGCTAGTTCACTCGAATTCCCCTCTCGGGGCTTCCCATCCTCCCCTCAATTTCACCTTGAATTCTGAGGTTTGATGAAGAGCTCTGCGGAAGGGTCTATTACAGATTGAGGAGTGATCCATTTTACATCTGAAGCGCCAAAGAGCTACTTTCGAGGCGTCTTTGAGTGCATTTTTCTCACATGTGAAGCTTTCTGCAAGATCAATATGGGTATTTCTCAGTTTGACAAGTCAACATGAAATATCACATAATAATAGAAAAACAGAGCTGTACACTTAAACACACCCAATACAGTTACCTGCGACCAAGCTTGTAGTTATGACTCGCGGGTATCCTTGAGTCTGCCTCATCTAAACGTGTCATGAGAGCTGGGCTAAAGTGCACAGAGAGAAAAACTGACTCCTCACCTTCTGCGGGCTCCTCCCCTGTCCTAACTGACCCAGGGTTTGTGGTGCAGGCAGAGAATGGGCAGGAATCACGGCCTCTGTTTCCAATCTGAGAGTGATATGAGAAGTGGGAAGAAAATAACCAGAGGTGGAAAAGAGGAAGGAAACGGACCGAAGAACTATAAAGAACTTCAAATGTAACTAGTTGGCAATAACTGAACAAAATGGTCACCCAAAGAACAGCAACCAGGTCTCAGGTCCCCACAAGCACCATAGCAAGCACTGGCAGAATAGTTGGCTTATTTGCGTCAGTGTCCGAATGTCTTTGGCTGAATTCCAGGTCTATTTTACCATCTGCATAAGTTTGAGGAAGATAATGTAACTTCTCTAAATCCCTGGTTGTTGTTGTTTTTCTCAAAATGATATCAATCTGATTTACCTTATAAGATTTGTAAAGATTAAACAAGATGATGCACATAGCACCTGGTACGTGGAAAAATGTTCAACTATTGGTAAATACTGATGAAATTATTATACTTTCCTTAAACCTAACCACAAGGTCATTGGAGTTCTAATTAGATGCTATCTCTACTGTTCCCTGGACCCTTTCCACATTGTTTAATGTCCCCAAGTTGTAGATGACAGTTCTTTTCAGAGGGTGTGCCCACCATATTAACACTGACGTAGGTCCTAGTAGAGGAGAGCAGACACCCATATTATCTTGTCTTAAAAAGTCTTCTTCCAGTTTCCTCAAAAAATTAAACATGGATCTCCCTTTTGACCCTGTAATCCCACTTCTGGGAATATATCCTAAGAAACCAGAAACACCAATCAGAAAGGACATATGCATCCCTATGTTCATAGCAGCACAATTTACCATAGCTAAAATATGGAAACAGCCTAAGTGCCCATCAACAGATGAATGGATTAGAAAACTGTGGT
>PVJC01023590.1:0-26286 GCA_004026665.1 Murina feae | reverse complement strand
GCAATGCCTGGTAGAAGCTGTGGCAAACACCAGTTTCAGTAAATGTTTATTGAATGTGTGATCTGATGGAAGGGGATGGACCTTCTGGTGAGGAAGACCAAGTAGGAAGCAACTACGGTAGTTCAGGTACATCATTAGCACATAAACCACAGTCCTGGGAGAAGGGCCAGCTTGAGCTGCTCTGTGAGAGCGGACACGTCCTAGGAAATAGCATCTCCTCTTCCACATGCAGGAACAAAGAACAAGAGAAGGTAAGAAATTTGAGGTGGTGTAGAGAGTGGAAGGCATGACTTTGTGCCCAACTCTATTATCGTTACTTTAATTGCTCAAAAGTTTAGGATTGGAGAGTACAAAATAGGGGTAATCCATGGTTGTAAATTTTTGTTAATCAACATACAACAACAATGAAAAGAATATTTTTATTAAAAGTCTAGTTATTCATGTTGGTTTAGTTTGCCCTTTGTTTTTAAGTGGGATAGTTGTTTCATAAGTCCTTTGAGAAATTATAGAATACTAGAGACCCAGTGCATGAATTTGTGCAGGGGTTGGGCCTCAACTCACACCCCCAGCCTCACAGCCTCGCAGCCCTGCCTGACATTCTTCTGTGGCCTGGCACTGCCCCCTCACCTGCTCCACCATCCCACCTGTGGGGTAATCGATTGAGGCCAGGCCCCTCACCCGGCTTCCTCAGTGCCTAGGAGCCAGGTGGTGTCCTTGGTTCCCATTTGCACCTGCCTTGGCCTGGAATTGCCTGCTCACCTGCAGCACCATCCTACCGGGTCCTGCTCTTATTGGGGCCCATCAGGGCTGCAGCACCTTCCTGCTACCCACTGCCAGAGCTGCATCGCTGAAGCCCATCACGCCTCCCCCTAGTGGTCAGCACACATCATAGCGAGCAGTCAAACTCCCTGTAGTACAATCTTAACTAATAAAAGCGTAATATTGAAATTAACCGTTTCTCTGGGACGGGGTAAGCCACGCCCACCAGCCAATCAGAGTGGCTGTATGCAAATTATCCCAGCCAACATGCAGGCCACCACTCATGGACCTGAGTAAATGGCAGCTTCCATTGCCGCAGGAGTGAAAGTGAAACTGCAGCCCTCTCCGCTCCGCTTATCCTCAAGCAAAACACATGTTTGCAACATAATAACAATCATAGAATTCTCGGGAGCTGAAGGACACAGCAGGCCTGGCCTGAGTCTAAGAGTAACATTGTGTCATTATAGACTCCGCGAGGTGAAGCAGAGAGGAGGCTTCGTTACGTGTCTAGGCCCCGGCTTAAAGGAACAGTGTATCAATTATAGAAGATAAACAAAGCCCAGAAACCCGCGTCCAGTCAGCCTTGCTGGGACATTGGGTCAATAGGAGCTGTGGGCAGCCTTAAAGCGTGAAAGCGCCAATCAGCCCGTCACTCAGGCTGGCCACACCCCAATGGGGTGAGGGACGTTCCCGGGGGGCTTGGCCAGCCTGCATACAGCCATCAGCCTGTCACCCAGGCTGGTCAGGCACGCCAGCAGGTGGACATCCCCTGAGGGGTCCCAGACTGTGAGAGGGCACAGGCCAGGCTGAGGGACCTCCCAAGTGCACAGAGAGGCTGCAGGACAGAACAGCGCAGGACCCATGAGTGGGAAAGAGGCAGCAGGGTTGGCGGCCTGCTTGGCGGCAGCCCAGGCCCTTTGCGGGGCACCGGGGAGTGGGAAAGCAAGGCAGCAGGATACCGGTGAGTGGGAAAGAGGCGGCGGGGGGTCTCGGCCTGCTTGGCAGCTGCCCAGGCCCTTTGCAGGGGACCGGGGAGCAGGAAATCAAGGCTGCAGGGGCCGGGGTCCTGCTTGGTGGCTCCCCAGACCCCTTGGCAGCACCGGGGAGTGGGAAAGGAAGGCAGCAGGGGACCAGTGAGTGGGAAAGAGTCGGCAGCCTGCTTGGCGGCTCCCCAGGCCCTTTGGGGGGCACTGGGGAGCGGGAAAGCAAGCTCTTGGGGGCTGGGGGCCTGCTTGGCGGCTCCCCAGGTCCCTTCCGGGGATCAGGGAGCAGGAAAAGGCTGGCCTGACCACAAGGCGGGGTTTTCCCTGCTTTCTGGTGGCTGGAGGAAGATGGGCAGTAGGCAAGCTTGGGAGGCAGGCAGTACCCAGCCCTGGCCACAGCTCAAAAAAGAGAACAACATACAGGGGAGAGCAAGAGTCTGAGAGACCAACATAGAGGGGGTGACTGCTCCTAGCCTCCACGGTGTGCCTGGGGGCAGGCCCCCAGCAGGTAGACACACATAGGAGGACTGCTCTGAGCCTCAGATGTGGCTGGGGGCAGGTCCCCAGTGGCGACACACACACACACACACACACACACACACACACAAAAGGCACCTGGCAAACTGGGGCCATCATAGGACATCCACTGAGGGGTTCCAGACTGTCAGAGGGAGCAGGCTGGGTTGAGGGACCCCCACCCTTCCCCCGTGCACGAATTTCGTGCCCCGGGCCCCTAGTCCTATATAATAAAAGAGTAATATTCAAATTGGTATCACTCTGCTACACCTAAGCCATGCCCACCAGCCAGTCAGAGCGACTATGTGCAAATTAACCCAGCCAAGATGGTGGCCAGCAGCCACGGAGCTGGACCAAGCAGGAGGCTTGCCCAGACAATGGAGGAAGCTAAGGTTCCCGGCTGTGGCCTCTGCTCAAGGCAACAAAGTTTCAATTATAGAAGATAAACTCCAGATACCTGCTTACAGCCGGCTTGGGCTCGAGGAAGCACTGGGAGCCTGGGTTGTCAGGGGCAACCCGAGCTGGGCTCTGGTTAAAGCAACAAAGTTTCAATTATAGAAGATAAATAAATCCCACATACCTGCTTCCAGCCATCCTTGCTGGGAGCTTGGGTTGCTGGGGGCCTTAGCCAGCCTGCAAACAGCCATCAGCCCCTCACCCAGTCTGACCAGGCACTCCAGCAGGACCCCCTCTCCCTGAAGGGGATTTGGCCAGCCTGCAAACGGCCCTCAGCCCCTCAACCAGGCTGACCAGGCACCCTAGGTTGGGACACCCACCTTGAAGGGGCTGTGGCCAGCCTGCAAACAGTCATCAGCCCCTCACCCAGACTGGCCAGGCACCCTAGGTTGGGATGCCCACATTGAAGGGGCTTTTGGCCCAAACAGCCATCAGCCACTCACCCAGGCTGGCCAGGCACCCCAAGGGGGGGACACCCACCTTGAAGGGGCTGTGGCCAGCCTGCAAACAGCCATCAGCCAATCACCCAGGCTGGCCAGGCACCCTAGCAGGACCCCCACCTCGCTGAAGGGGCTGTGGCCAGCCTGTAAACAGCCATCAGCCACTCACCCAGGCTGGCCAGGCACCCCATGGAGGGACACCCACCTTGAAGGGGTTGTGGCCAGCCTGGAAACAGCCATCAGCCACTCACCCAGGCTGGCAAGGCACCCCAGCGGGACCCCCACCCTGATCCAGGACACCCTTCAGGGCAAACCAGCTGCCCCTCACCCATGCACCAGGCCTCTATCCTATATAATAAAAGGGTAATATGCAAATTGACCCTAATAGCAGAACCACTGGGAATGACTGGTCACTGTAACACACACTGACCACCAGGGGACAGATGCTCAATGCAGGAGCTGCCCCTGGTGGTCAGTGCACTCCCACAGGGGGAGCTCTGCTCAGCTACAAGCCAGGCTGACGGCTGCCAGTACAGTGGTGGTGATGGGAGCCTCCACCACCCCCTCAGCAGTGCTAAGGATATCCGACTGCAGCTTAGGCCTGCTCCCCACTGGCAAGTGGACATCCCCTGAGGGCCCCCGTGCTGCCAGAGGGATGTCTGTCTGCCAGTTTAGGCCCGATCCCCTGGGGAGCGGGCCTAAGCCAGCAGGTGGACATCTCCTGAGGGGTCCCAGATTGCAAGAGGGCACAGGCTGGCCTGAGAGACCCCCCTGAATGCACAAATTTTTGTTCACCAGGCCTCTAGTTTTCATATAAGGATTTTATTATATATAGGATATTCTAATTCTATAGCATTTTCAATCCCAATTCAGTTGTTAAGCTAAATGGATTTACCATTGACCTTGACATGAAAGTGACATAGTTAGCTTGTATGAGAGAAATGTTCTTATTTTCCTCTTGGTTTCAACTTACAACAATTATTTTCTGTTTCTTCCCATTAGATGGTGATGGAACAAGGAGATTGGCTGATTGGAGGAGATCTTCAAGTCTTGGACCGAATTTATTGGAATGATGGTCTTGATCAGTATCGTCTTACTCCTACTGAACTGAAGCAGAAGTTTAAAGATATGAATGCTGGTATGACATGGAACTAAATACTTAATATGGGGCTACTTGGGGGTTTTTGCTGGATGGGAAATGTTTAGAAGATCCCTCCCCACCACAACATTTAATAACTGGTGGCCTGGTGCACAAATTCGTGCATGGGTGGGGACCCTCGGCCTGGCTGGCAATCGGGGCAGATCAGGGCCGTGGGAGGTTGGCCAGAGAGAGAGGCCATGGGAGGTTGACTGTGGGAGTGCTCTGACCACAAGGGGGGCAGCTCCTGTATTGAGCATCTGCCTCTTGGTGGTCAGTGCACATCATTGCGACCTGTTATTCAATCATTCGGTCACTTAGGCTTTTATATAGATGTAACACAGAATGATGAGTAGAGGTAAGTATAGCAGTTGGAATATGTAAGGAAAAATATCATTGGATCTAACATTTTGTATGCTACGTGGAAGATGAATGCTAATAACAAATTGATCTTTTGTTTATTTTGAAACTCTCCTTTTAAAGCTGAATAGAACTATGGAAGAGAAATTTTTTTGAAAAGCTCATTCACATCAATGTGCTTTATATCTCAGAATGTCTTACATGAATGGAATGTGTCACTGCAAAAAATAATAGGAAAACATAACTTTTATCATGTTTGTTATTCAGTCAACAGATGTTTGTTGTTTATCACCAACTACTGATATCCATAAATAAATGACAGGAGCTTACAGTGGAAAAGAGAAAAATATTAAACAAATAACAGAAGAGGTGTTGAAGCGTAGGTTAATAATGATTTTAAATTTCTGGATTAGGATGAAGTGGAGCAATAAGAGCAGAGTGCCTGTAGATTATAGATTATAAAAACTCCAGAGCGGCTTTTTTAAATTTCAGATACTTGCTGTTCATAGGTCTTTTACATAGAGATAGGTGAATGGTGTGTTTACACTGGTGTGCCCGTACCCTTTCTCTCCCTACACTCACAAGTCCACAGTGCCATGTGAGGCAAAATCACTCATTGGCGTTGGGAGGCTTTTTTAAGATCTGAAGAATTTTGAAGCATTTTACAATCATGTTATTAATTAATTCTCACTCTGCAGAAGTGTTTAAGTCCTGAGCCTTAGTGCTGTTTTTGTGTGTGTGTGTTTTTAAATGTATATTTTCTGTGTAAAATCAGGCAGAGATAGCTGAGAAAAGTCAGGTGAACATGGTTGCTTTTTTAAAATATATTTCACTGTTTTTTTTACAGAGAGGAAGGGAAAGGGATAGAGAGTTAGAAACATTGATGACAGACAAACATCGATCAGCTGCCTCCTGCACACTCCCCACTGGGGATGTGCCCACAACCAAGGTACATGCCCTTGACCGGAATCGAACCTGGGACCCTTGAGTCCGCAGGCTGACGCTCTATCCACTGAGCCAAACCGGTTAGGGCGGACATGGTTGCTTTTTAAGGAAATAGCTGGCCACCACGCTATATTTGTTCTCTTCCAAATGACTGTAGGAATCAGAGCAAGAATACCCATTTCATCAGTTGTGTTTAGCCTGCATGACTCCTAGATCCCAGCAAGTCATTTGGAGTCTTGTGTAGAGTGTCCCTGCTTCACCACCTAGTAGTTATGTGGTTGTGGGAAATTGCATTCATTTCTAAGCCTCAGTTCCCTCAATGGTAACGTAAGGACAATGATGATACTAATGAATAGGCTTTTATTTTAAAAAGTGAAATGAGATAAGATGTCTGAGGCACTGTAAACAATGCCTGGCACATACTAAGCGGTTAAGATCATAATTGCTGTTATGTGAGTGAAACTAGTGTGATCTATATTTGTGTGAAGGTTAGAAAAAGAATGTCTATTTATTTTTAAGCTTTACTGTAGTTTGCTAATATTTGAAAACTAGAGGCCTGGTGCATGAAAATTCTTCTCCCAGTCTGGGACCCTTGGCAGATGCCCATCTGCTGACTTAGGCCTGCTCCCCAAGAACAAATGATCTCAAAGAAATAATCATATCCTTGGGTAAGGATTTTTTAAAAAGGTAATGGTTGCATGAAAATTCACTGCTGGCAGGGCTGAGGGGACTGGGGGACTCCAGCAGCAGGCACGCAGAGCGGCTGGACCTGCCTGGGGGCAGGCTTGGCTGCACTGTGTACCTGCTTCCCCCCACTGCCGCAGGGCTGAGGGGACTGGGCGCTGCCATCTTGTGAGGGTGTGATGGTTAGTTAGCATATTACCTCTTTATTGTATAGGATAAGATCAGGAATCGGAGGCCACACACACCCTCTTCAGAAGCCTGCCTCCTTCATCACATTCCCTGCTTGGTTCCTTAGGGTATTGAGTGTAGGATTGCTCACCCCAAGCCCTTCCCAACTTGATATTCCCCCTTTGAATTTGAAGTCAATATTTGGCTTAAACAACTTGTGCAGGAATGTCTCTGAAAGCTACACTTGCTGCTTGCCTGTACAGCAGCTTATTCATCTTGTTTGTTGCTAACATTTTTGGGGCCCAGTCACAGGGAATATCTTTATGTAAGTCAGTGATGGCACCTCACTCTCTTGTCAGTATGTGATTAAGGGTCAGTGTTTGAGTTCCTTATGCCCAATGAGAGGTAAGGTTTTCATTCCTGACAAGAAACTGGCTTACAACTAAGGTCATCTTCTCCCATCCTTCTCTTCCAAGCAGGAGGTGCTTAGGTTGCTGCCGTGTGAAGGTGCACTGTCTGGAGTCATTTTGCACTGCCGAGGATCTGTGAGAATCTTAACACTGAGTTTGTGATCCAGCCCTGGACTTCTCTATCTCTGGGTTTCTTACGCAAAGACCTAATGCATATTTGAATTATTTCGGCACTTCTAATTGGGTCTTATTTTATTTGCAACCAGAAGCATCTGATAGTTTTTTTTGTTGTTGTTTGTTTGTTTTTTCCTGGTGAATGGGGACATGTTAATGGAGGACTTGCTGAGACAACCTCATTTACTTTGATTTTTTGCCAAAACTTGAATTCATATTTAAAATTCACATTAGTAAATTAATTGTTGGGATGGTAGAAAAGTCTTATCAAGGAATTATCACTCATAATTAGAGACTTTAATATGACATCTGTTTTACACTCTTTAGTGAGCTAAACATTTTAAATTACTTAGAGAATTTATTGCATAATGAGTGAGTGCAATTTCGTTTAGAGTAGCTAAGGGCCAGTTCTTAGCCTTATATTAGACAACAAAGATCGTGGAGTGTTAGTTTGTTTACTTTTCCATTTTAGGACTAAGGCAAATAAGCAACAGGCTGAGGTGATCCCTTTGTAGTTCTTGTTCACTGTTAGGAAACCAGTAATAAGTCATCTGCTGCTGGGTATGAAATGTAGTTCAAGGGAGAGAAAACAAGGGATATTTATTTTTTCTCTTATGCAGGGAGTTTTTCTTACCTCTCTCTTTCTCCTTCCCTAGTGTTAGAAGAACTTTGATCATCCCTTGTCCCTTGTGGGCTGTCATGTTGTGCACATTGACATGACCTGTTTTGCTGTTCTGACCATCTTGTAGCTGGAAGGGTTGAGAGGTCTTTAACACCCACACAGTGGTTGCAATGTGACATGATTCCAGATGGCAGGTTCTTTGAACCATTGGTGCTTGATCTCTATCTTGGAAAGAAAGAGTGACTTTCACTAAAGTAAGTAAGAGCCAGTTAGTATTTATTACACACAGAACACTGGTGTCCTGCCAGGTTGCAAAGGAAAAAGTTGACATAATTTCCTTCAGGCTAGTATGTGGTAGCCCAGGGCTGAATAAATCTAAGAAAGCTTAGAGCTGTTGAACTATAAAGTCTACTTTACATGAACGGGTAGAGACACTAGATGGATATCTTAGGCCACGTTGGGAATGATGAGTGAGCCGAGGCTGAGCAGGTGGTCTGTCTGTGAGGGCACTGGGCTTTCTTGACCTTGAATGGCAGTGAGCTGAAGAGAGTGTGGCCTGAGGTGGGGCGTGGAGAGACTCAGTCAAGGCAGGGCACGCTCAGAGGAGGCTCTGACCATAATTTAACAAATTGAGTGTTTAAAGAAGGATGGTCAGAGTTAAGGGACTCACAGGAATGTTTTCGCATCCAGGAACACAGGCTAGGGCATGGGAAGGAAACCTTCTGAAGGCTGGTAAGAGGAGCTGTAGCTGAGGTAGGTCTGTGGGCCAGAAGCTAGTTGTAGGGGATGTAGACACAGCCGGAATCACAGTGCTGAGGCAGGATGCTGATGGTGCAAGAGCTCCTGCAAGGTTTGTCTCCCTCCACCTTCCGGTTGCCTGCTAAAGTTTCCCATCTTGGAGGCGTGCGCACACATGCACATGAGTGTACCCACGCACACACGCACAGGCACACACACAAAATGCACAGGCAAGCACAGGACAGGGAATTGATGGGAAGCAGCACCGAGCCCAGTTGGCAAAAAGCTTTATGTTCCACATTGATTTTTATTTTAATTTGAAAATATTTCCAGTCTTGAGAATGAAGAACATTTTATGGCTGCAAACTGTTGGATGTAAGAGTACCTGTTTGTGAAGAATTCTAATGAATATGTTTATATTTACTCAAGTAGCCTATGTCTTACTGATTTCCCCTCCTTAGAAGAAGTTTAAGTAAAAGAAATACTAGAAATTTGTGACAGTCCAGAGAGAAACAGTGAGATCAAAGCCTTCTTTCAAATTCTCTTCAAAAAACTTCCACAAAAACACACATTAAATACCATGTGCGCACGCACACACACACACACACACACACACACACACACACACACACACACCCCTCTCTAACAACTCGACAATTATCATCAATACTCTTGTTTAGCTACTTTATTGATTCAGGGGAAGCAGAAGTCCCTGTTTTGAGAGCTTTGGGGTAGATAATGTGGTAGATATTAAAGCTTGAATAGGACTGGGAGAGGAAACTTATTAATTACGGCTGTTTGTAGGACAATTTCGCACAGAAGTTGAAAGCAGGGAAGCAGGAAGATGTTGTAATTCTGGGCTTAGTGGTTGGGATGCATACCAGGGCTCTGGCTGGGAAAGCACAGTTCTGAGGAATTGGGGGGAAATGAGGAGCTAGAAGCACTTTCTTGCCCATCACTTTATTGGTTGCTCAAAACAGTCCCACTTGGAGCACTGAAGTTGTCCATGGGCAGGCACTCAGCTGAGAAATTGCAGAGCTGGAGACCCACCCAGGTTCTTTGCACGATGCCCCAGAGCCTGATGCTGTGGTGTTCAACGAGGAGACCCGTGTCCTGCACCCTCCAGGGAGTCAGTGTTCACCCTCTTCCCACCACCAGGAAACGCGGCCACTATTTGCTTGCCCTGCCACACATCAACACTTGCTCAGAAGTACCTTCTCCATGTCCTTCTTCTCTTTTGATGCTCTTAGAAGGAAATGGTCAGATTGTGCTTGTTCCATGATGTGCTGGCTCCTGGGCTAGATGGTGTTTAAGCTGTGGAAAAGGGGACATCTGTACTACTGACTGTGCCTCTATGTCAGTGGTTCTCAACCTTGTCTGCACATTAGAATCACCTGAGAATCCTTTTAAAATCCTGATTTCTGGACCTCATCCTCTGGAAATTCTGTTTCTTTGTTACTAATGTTGTGGCCCCACCCCATAACAAAGAAACAGAATTTCCGGAGGATGAGGCCCAGAAATCAGGATTTTAAAAAGATTCCCAGGTGATTCTAATGTGCAGCCAAGGTTGAGAACCACTGCTCTATGTAGACATGAAATAGAGCCAAAGGAATGGGTTTTGGGGGCTACACCCACATCTGGCTTGTGATGTGACAGTAAAAGTGAAGGTGGAAGAAACAAGGGGATGCGGGGCAGTAATGAGCAATATATCTTGAAATGGTTTCAGTAATATCTCTAAACTGCTGAATAGGAAGGTCAGGACACAGAGATGCAACTAACAGAAGCCATCTGTGGGCAGAGTAATTGGGTCCAGGTGAAGGGCGAGTTTCTTGAAGAGTGTGTAGAGAAAGAATTTTATCGGATGCAGCAGTGAGCCCTGCTGCTCTGAGAGGTCCTACAAGATGTCAGAAACAGGTGATTACACCGAAGTGGCCTAGCAGAATATAAAATGCCGTGCATATCGGATGAGAACTTTGTGAAAATGCATGGGTAAAGAGAACAACTAGGAAAGTGGGTTTTTTTTGTTGTTGTTCTTTTGTTTGTTTGTTTGTTTTTATGTCAGAAGCAGTGGAGAGGCCAAAAGCATTTAAAACAAGAACGTGTCCTTTGGATTTGGCAAGAGTTTCATTCCACGTGATAGAGTAGGAAGGAATTGGTTGAATGTATGAATCCAGTCCTGTTCTTTTCTTCCATCCTTTCTTCCTTCATAGTCACCAGACTGATCCTCTGAAAACAAATGTCTAATGATGCCTGTTGCTGTTGAAGGAAGTGTATTATTCCTTTGCACATGGGCTTATTTTCCGGTTGGTGAATGTCAGCTGCTCCTCCTTTGACCAGATTGTACGCTCCTGGGGGCAGGGCCAATTTCACTGCTGCCTCAGGGCAGCATCTCTAAGATGGCATTTTCATCTTGCCCCAGATGGTCTCCCCCTGCCCTGCCTGCGGACTTGGGGAGGGAGGCCAGGTCGTGCACACACCTTGTGAAGAGGTGGTGCAGGGGTGCTGTTCCATTGGTAGTTAGGGAAGGAGAGCTATTGATGAGATCCAGTGCACCTGTGCTTTGTCGCCCATGGAGGGTGAGGGCGAGGAAGGGATAAGGGATCTAAGTCTCTGAGGTGAGTGATGGGGCTGTGCTCCCAGAGGGTGAGGAGGAGGACCAATGATGCACAGCAGGCTGGAGGAATCCAACCCGAGGTGTACATGGGACACTAGGAGGTACTGGTGAGATGACCTGGGGTGTAGGGGCAAGTTCTGGTCAGCAGATGCAGATTTTCTAGTCACTAACACAGGGCCCTGCTCAGGAGCCTCAGGCTTCTGGGAGCAGAATGGGGAGGAGGTGGGGCACAGGGCATTGCCTGTTTTCGCCATTGTCATAGCGCAACCCCGTTCACCAGTGTGTAGGTTGTGGTCTGCCAGAGGAGCCTGTCCAGGGCCTGGGAGAGGACTAAATTGACTGGGTGAAGAGAATGGAAGAGTTGGTGGAAGTCTTACTTCATATGGAAATGTGGGAACATGTTCTGCAGCAGTAGTTATCTTCTCATTTTGCTGTTTCTTCACTCTACCCACTTACTCTCTGCCCTACCCATCAGTCCTGTACAGTGCCATTGGACTAGTTTTCTGTAAGACACTACTGGTTAACTCACAACCCCTTTTGGTTACATTGTGTCCTTCCTGATCTGGCATTTGCTATTCTACACGATCATCTAGTGTCAGCTTTTATATCCACCTGTGGCAGGATGGATGATCCTGTGTTCCTCATACACATCGATCTCTACTTTTCTGCATCCACAGTTTGGCTCACATCAGCTGGCTGGGTTGGAACTCTGATTGTATTTCTATCAGCCACATTTCATTCAGCAAAGTATAGCCTGCAGGCCAAGTCTGGCCCACTGCTGTTTTTTTGTAAATAAAGTTTTATTGGAAAACTGCCACATTCATTTGTTTATGTGTTGTCTGTGGCTTTTTTTTTTTTTTTTTTTTTTTTTTTTTTTTTTTTTTTTTTTTTTTTTTTTTTTTTTTTTTTTTTTTTTTTTTTTTTTTGCACCACTGTAGCAGGCTGAATAGTTGTTGCAGAAACCCCATAGCCTGCAAAACCTAAAAGGTTCACTCTGGCTCTTTAAAGAAAAAGTTTGCTTTTATTCATGGTCTCAGCAGCTTTGCAGTATACTATATAATAAAGAGGGAATATGCAAATTGACCATCACTTTGGTCAATTTGCACCCACAGCTGAGGCTAAGTTCCCATTACGAGCCTTAAGGAGCAATCAGCAGGGACCTGAGGCTGTGGCCCACCCACCTCCTGCATGGGGCTTGACAGGGGACCTCAGGCCATGCCCCCGCCCTGGCCCCAGGCCAGGGGACCTGAGGCTGTGCCCCCCACCCAGTGGGACTTGACGGGGGCCCTCAAGGTGTGCCCTCTGCCCTGGTACTGGGCCAGGGGACCTCAGGCCATGCCCCCCACCCAGCACCAGGCCAGGGGACCTGAGGCTGTGCCCCCCACCCAGTGGGACTTGACGGGGGCCCTCAAGGTGTGCCCTCTGCCCTGGTGCTGGGCCAGGGGACCTCAGGCCATGCCCCCCACCCAGCACCAGGCCAGGGGACCTCAGGCTGTGCCCCCTGCCCTGGCGCCAAGCTGGGGGATCACAGGCCACTCCCTCCGCCCAGTAGGGCTTGATGGGGGACCTCAGGCACCCAGGGGACCTGAGGCTGCACCCCCCCCCCCACACCTGGCAGGGCTTGACAGGGTGGGACCGACCAGGTCTGGATCTAGCCCAATGAAGGGGGGCCGTCCAGGTTTGGGTCTCGAGCAATTTTGAGGTGCATGTGGGTGGTTGAAGACTTGACTCTGGGTTCCATGGTGCACCCCAGACTCTGACAGGAGGAAGACTTTCATATTCGTTTTACTAATTTTCTTTAATCGCTGACACTTCTATTATAGAGAAAGGGCAAATAGCAGTATTAAAATATTTCCTATAATTAATCCCCTTTTAATGTGCACGAATTTTGTGCACTGGGCCACTAGTACTTTCTATAAGTCAAAATTATGGAATACCTGGTCCTTTCCCAGGAGCAGGAGTACAGAGGGCTAAAAAGAAATGGAAATCGTAAGTGTTGATATTAAATTTCAGTCATCTTGTAGATCATCACCTATTTTCAAACATGGTCTTAGATAAGGCAGTCTGCAGCTAAGCCATAAGGAATTCTAGGTGAGAAGGCAAATATTTTATACTGATTATGGTGTGACAATCACTCTTTTTTAGAAAATGGGAATTAGAATGTGAGACATAATGAAAGTTGTTGTATTAGTGGCCCCAGATTCCTGTTGTATTAGTGGCCCCAGACTCACAGATTCCTGTTTTATTCAGTTGGGTACCATCCATTACAATTACTTACTTTGATGTTTAGCTTGTTCATACTGGCCCATTATTCTTTTATTTTTGATGGAAAATTGATGAAAGAAAATTTAATAGTATGCATATTGGGCTGTGTTTGTTGGGTCAGTACCCTGGGAGTGTAGCTCCTAATGGATCAGATGCTCTGATTACAGTGTTCATTCACAGAAGTTTTTTCAGTGGAGAGACCAAAAGGTAGGGGTTAAAGCCATTTGTGTAATTCATTGATAAATAGTGATGAGGAATTGAAAAGACCAGAAATTTAAGAAAGACCTGGTTCTGTTGGCAAGAGAAAAATGGGCAGACAGATCAAATGTGGTCATTGGATTTCTGAGTGCAACTGATAGTAAGGAAAGAATTCTACCTGGAAGACATTTTGGCAGCAAAATCCTTTATATGTTTCTAATGTGAACTTTTAATATGTCATCCATCTTAACTTTATCTGTTAAATGTCTAGTGTGGAGCTAGATTAATTCTTTTTGGAAAGAAATCCTAGATAGATAAATTATTAGAATCTGTGAAATATGTGTATGTGAGACAGAATTTATTTTTTTATGTTTCCTTTTGCACATCCTGTCATATAAATAACCTTGCTAAATGGCAATTTTACAAAATCAGATTTGACCTGATTGAAGTCTAGGAATGTAGTCGTCATACACCTGAGATGCATTAACCAAGGGTCATGTTCAAAGATAGACTCCTGTTTGTGATTAAAGAGGACACAGGCTGCGTATCCAGCACTGAGCTAGCACTCCCTCACTTCGGAAGCAGTCGCTAGGAATAGAGTTGTGCATCATATTGGGTGGCTCACAGTTTTGATTCGTTCCATTACAGATGGGCTTAACCTTTTTTAAAGTTAGCTTTTATCACTTAAGATTGTGTTTGCCAGTTTTTTTCTGCTGTAAAGTTAGCAAATTTTTCTATGCTTACAAGTGTTTTGGGGGAGAGATTTTAGACCATAAATATTCTGTTGTCATCAAACTTTTACTTGCTAGTTTTAGCACAATACAAATACTGTCAGATGGTGAATTTCTAATCCCTTCATTCCTTTTACATTTATTAGTTGACTTTCTACCATAAGGTAGAATTTCCACTTCTTCCCCATTGGATATTTATTTATTTTATGCCTAGGGACTCACAGATTCCTGTTTTACTCAGTTGGGTACGATCCATTACAATTACTTATTTTTTTTTAATTTTTAAAAAATTATTACATAAAGCTTTACAAAGATTAGTACATATATCTCTTTTCCCCCCTGCCCTTCCCCCCGCCTTCCCTACCCCCCAGTGTTTTGTGTCCATTGGTTATGCTTAAATGCATACACAAAAGTCCCATGTTTAGCTTGGGAGTTGGACTGGGAGTTCGATTGCTTGCTATGATGTGTGCTGACCACCAGGTGGCAGCGTGGAATGAAGGAAGGCCCCAGCTGGCAGCCGGCAGCTGAGGAAAGAGGCCCTGGTTGGTAGCAGGAAGGCCCCAATAGGCCCTGATTGCTGGTCAGACCTAGGGACCCTATCTGTGCATGAATTTCATGCACCGGGCCTCTAGTTACATTGTAATGATGAGACATCCTAGGAACTTAACTCTCCTTAAAATCAGTTAGCCTGTGATAAATTGGTTTCATGATATATCACTGGCAACGTTGAGGACTTACTGTACTTTCCTTACCTTAGCCCCAGATTCAGTCATTTTGCCCAAGAGCTCTTATTTGTTTAAGTGGGCAATGGTAAAAACCATTCCAAAGAGAATGCAAAATATGGGCTACAGTTTTGGTCATTGTCAACTCACTGCAGAGCTGTTGTCTGTAGAACCTTTTAGTTGACAGAACTAAGAAATATACATATACACATAAACTCACACACATTTATATCTGTCCCTGTATCTGCCTAGCTCAATAGCTGAAAACCGTGAAGTTAACCTACTTTTGTTTATAACTCAATTCCACATGGTCTGTTCTAGCCTTTCTCCTTTCTGTGTTTACACCTTCCTTACCCTATGGTATGAAAGCAATGTTTGGCTTAAAATTATCAGGGAAGGGAGACATACCTCTCTCTGAGTCAGGCTTGGATGAACATGGCGCTGTGCCAGGTTACAATATCCCTTGTAAGGGATATTGGTGTTGCTCAGCTACAATCCAAAATCCCAACCTGGCATCACAAAGCCAGATAGAGTTCCAATCAAGCAAAGTAATCAGTATAAATGTACATATTTGGAAAGCAAGTAAATTTTTCAAATTATAAATGTCTTCACCATACTGTATTCTTTTGATAAAGAAGTGTTGTAGGTCCTATGGAGCCGAGGTCACCAACCCGTGGTCCGCAGACCACTGGTAGTCCATGAGGTCTGAAAGATTGGTGACCACTGATATGGAGGGATTGGCCTGGTGGGTCATTAAGGCAAAGACCAAAAGTTTATATCCATGTAAGCAGCTGAATCAGGATGTCAGGACCCGAGAGTATGATCATTGTTCTCAAGTTTCCCATGAATACAGAAAGTAATTGTTATAAACCCATCACTGTTATGACACATCCTCAAACATGTGAGATTTGTAAAGTAAAAATACAGTAGAAGTGCAGGTCATGTCGGCGTGGTCAGAGCAATACATGTTTTTCATCAGTTTTTGATTCCGAGAATGCATGTTTGCTTATTCCTAAGCATCAAGCTTCAAGAATTGTTTATCTTATGCAAGGTCATCTGTTAGAAACATGCTCCTCTTAACTCTGAAAATGCTCTTTTCAGATGCTGTCTTTGCATTTCAATTACGCAACCCCGTGCACAACGGACATGCTCTATTAATGCAGGACACCCATAAACAACTTCTAGAGAGAGGCTACCGGCGCCCTGTTCTTCTCCTGCACCCTCTGGGTGGCTGGACCAAGGATGACGATGTTCCTCTGATGTGGCGAATGAAGCAGCATGCTGCCGTGCTGGAGGAAGGCGTCCTGAATCCTGAAACAACGGTGGTGGCCATCTTCCCATCTCCCATGATGTATGCTGGACCAACCGAGGTAGACTGCTTTTCAGATTTTCATGCAGCAGTGTGCAAACCACTCTCATGAATACAGCTAGTGTCAGCCACAGACCCATCTGATCTGTGTGTCTGTTACAAACACTGAGTGTGCCCAGAGTGCTCTCCTGCTCTGTCAGGGGCGTCCTCTAGAGGTGGAAAAGGGTGAATAGGGGAGGGGCATGCTCCTCTTGCTCTTGTTGCAGCCCTTGGTCCCAGTTGTGGAACAAGTTCTCTGCAGACAGAGGGCTTGGTGAGCTCGGAAAGGTGTGACACAGGCACCTCTTGTAACTGCTGGCCACGTTACAGACACAGCTCAGATAGCACCTATCTCATCCGTTTGACTGAGTCCTGAGTCACTCTTCCCAGGAAACAGATTTGCTCTGATTTTTTCTTCTTCTGAATTTTGGAAGGGCCAAAGGTATTTCAGCAGGAAGAATGTCTTAAAAACATTCAGGGTACATTCTTCATCTGTTCTTTTGTGAAGGACTGGAGCATAATAGATTCAGGATGTAAAATTGCTTCTTGATTTGGGTGGGAGAGGGTTCTAGCATTCCACTAAGGGATGAGAAGGGATAGTTTGAGATATTTTTATATCTCTATGTAAGGAGGACTTAAATAGATTTTTGCTTGAAGGCAGAGTAGGCTTTCAAAAAATATTTGTTGAATGAATGAATGGCCTACATAACAGTGGGAAATTCCTAGCCTGCTTCTTGTTGAGTGTTCAAGCTAAAGAGTGGAGGCATGTTATTATTGCATTATTTTAATCTCTTGGTCATATTTATCTGGGAGACAAACCCTTTTAGAAAGGATTAAATAATTTAGTTGTATATACTCCCCTGTGATGTCTTCTTCCAAAAAAAAGAAGAAAAAAAAAAAGAAAAAACTTGAAAGGAAATCCAAAAATATTTAGCTATTTTTTTGGGATCAAGCCCAAAAAATTTTATTAGAGCTTAGTTGTGGGGTTGTATGCTCTGTTACCTCTTTCCAAGAAAAACAGGCAAACAAAAAACAACTATCACACACGCTGAAAGATTAAATAACTCTTCTCTTGGATCCAGCCAAAGTAATGCAGATAAAACTCTCACAGTCTTCCCTCTTTGTTGTTATACAGTGCTCATGAATATTGGGTAGTGGTAGACCTTTGAGTTTCCTAGAAATCACTCATGACCTTTAGTTTTTACATCTCAAAACTGCCTTGTTGGCAAACTGGTTGCAGGAGGCCTCAGATTCGACTTCCATTGTTGCCTCTGAGAACATGATCTGGAAAAAGCAGTAGAAGACTGTTGTCAGGAGGCCTGGCACAGATGTGGACCTGGTTTGCCACCAGCTGGTTTTCGATCTTGGGTTAGCCATCTCTGGGCTGTGCTGAGTTCCCAGTAAATGGTTATTTAGGGATGCACAGAGGGAGAACTGAATGTTCTTTGAGATTCTGGCCCATTCTGATCATTTTCTAGTTTTTGTTTTCTTTTAATTTCATATTGAAGTATAATTATAGTACATCAGAAAAGTCACATTTACAATACAATGAATTTCCCCCATTTGGTCATATTCATACAACCAGCACCCATATTTTTAAAAAGACCAGGAGTTTGTCTTCCTTCCCCCTCCTCTACATTACCTGCCCTTCCACAGTAGTCATCACTGTCCTCATCTCTCACATCATGGATCCAGTTTGCTTGGTTGTAGTTTGGATACTCTGGGAAACAGACTCTCAGAGTGAGATTAGGGTTCAAGACATTTATTAGGGAGAGTACTGAGGGTCAGTGATTATGGAAGGGAAGGGAAAGAAAGAGAGCAGGATCGGGCAGTGTGAAAAGCTGGTATGTGATTCAGTCTTAGTGGAAGCCTAGTTGATCCCATGTGGAGTTCTGGAAAAGCCTTCAGAGATGTTCCAAGTTGCATAAGAAACAGGTGGTTATACCCCCTGTTCACCAGTGATTGGCTGCTCAGGAAGGAGCAGGGCTTTGGGCTGCTGCTTTTTGAGAGTCAGCTTCTAAAAGAGGATGGACAGCTGCCTGGTGTGTGCTGGCAGAGCTCCTAGCATCTGGGGATGATCTTTCCTTCCTGAGGGGGGCATCCCAGCATCCAGTCCCGCCTGTTCTAATTAATACCTTTTTTAGGCAGAATTCTATACTCTGTCGTCTGGCTTCTTTCACTTTACATTTTGTTTGTGAAACTTGCCCTTATTGTTGTGTGTAGTTAGTTGGAGGTTAGTCGTTCTCAGAACTTCGGAGTGTTCCCGGTGATAGGCTTTTGGTCAGTTTCCAGTTTTTTGCTGTTAAAAGTTGGGCCGGTATGAAAGTTTTAGTGCACATTTCTGTTGGTGTACCTGGGCGTAGCATTGCTGGGTTGTGGGTTTATATTTGTTCAGCTTCAGTGCATGCTGTGAGTCAGTTTTCCAGTGGGTGGTACTATTTTACACTTCCATCTGCAGTGTATTTCTTTACCTGTACTTTTTCATTTTAGCCATTTCTTTCCTTTAGCCTAGACTATTTGGCCAAGCACTTTGTGATACTTTTACTATTTCTAAAGCAATTGCAACAAATGTTTTCATTGAACCTGAAGAGGAAATGGAGCATGGTAAATGAGTTGTCCATTACAGTGTTTGAGAAATAGAGGATAATAAACCCACTTTTATTGCACTCTTACTGTATTTGTCAGGCATATTTCAGGTGTTTTACATGTGTTAGCTTAATCCTTAAAACAACACTGAGGGAGGTACTATTACTGTTCTCAATTTAAAGGTGAGGAAACTAAGACTCAAAAAGTAGTTCAAGGTCACATAGCAGTCTATAGACCATCTGGCCGTAGAGCCATGTATTTAACTTCCACAGCATGTTTGTGTGTGTGTTTTTTTTTTTTATCTTACTACTAGAGGCCCAGTGCATGAAATTTTTGCACTCAGAGGTGGGGGGTGATTCCTTAGTCCAACCGGTGCCCTCTCCCAGTCTGGGAGCCCTCGGAGATGTCCGACTGATGGCTTAGGCCTGCTCCCTGCAGTCAGACATCCTTAGCTCTGTACTCACCAGGCATGAACTGAGCAGTGCTCCCCCTGTGGGAGAGCACTGACCACCATTGTATAACCTGCTCCCCACAGCAGCTCCGTGTGATGGGTTTTATTCCCATTGAACAATGAGGTTAGTGAAGCTCCAAGCAGGTTAGTAGTTATAATTCAGAAAGTAGATTTAAAAAAATATACATATTTTTATTGATTTCAGAGAGGAAGGGAGAGGGAGAGAAACATTAATGATGAGAGAGAATCATTATCAGCTGCCTCCTGCACACCCCCTTCTGGGGTTTGAGCTCACAACCTGGGCATGTGCCCTTGACCGGAATCGAACCCAGGACCCTTCACTTTACAGGCCAACACTCTATCCATTGAGCCAAACCAGCTAGGGCAGGGAAAGTAGATTTTATTTGGGAACTATTACCATAGAGGACAAGAGACCTCAGGGTAGAACGAGGCTCAGTTCTAAATATGGCATGGACAGACAGGTGGGGGGAATTATAGCCAAGGAGTGGGTGGAGGTTATGGATGGAAAACTAAGAGGCAACATCGGAAATAACAGTCAAGGGATGATCCTGGTTAAACAAGCAGGATTCTTGCTGAAAGTGGGCCAGTCTGACTAAGTATCACATGGGGCTTGGGGTTAGGGGACGAAGAACTGGCTCAGATATGGTGGATGAGGAATTCAGTTAGCAAGACTTTTGCTACAGCTGGGCATTTCAGGCCCGACAAAGATGTACACTGAAGGTCAAGGCCTGGAGGGCTTTGAAGAGCCTGACTAGAGTTAGGTCAAGGAGAGAGTTCTGCATCCGGCAAGATGCAGAAGGGGGCCTGTGTGTTCTGTTGGCTTGTGCTCCTTGCTGTGTGCAAGCCCCAAGGGGTCTGTGCCTTGGCAGTCAGTGGAAGGACATGGAATCTCGGTGCCTGCACAGAGCTCGCAGGGCTTAGAGAGCTATAAAAGCACCTCGAGTTGTATCTCGAAGGCGATGCCTGTCTGGAGTGTCAGGTGTATGCTTACAGGTGCAGTTCTTGTCAGGAAGCATCAGATGTGGTGTGTGAGTAAAAGGAACTTTTAAATAGCAAAGTGTAGGCATACTAGTAAACATCTTCATATTTTAAACTACTAAGTGTTTTAATGTTTGTGACTTCACAGACATTAAACTCTGAGATTGAGCGGCTTATGAAAACTAACCATTTCTTTTTCTCAACCGCCTCACTTGTTTGACTTATTTGGCTATTCACAGCCTTAAGTGAATGGTGTTTTTTTTGTTTATTTTTTTTTTGGTTTTATTTTTTGGTAATAAACAAAAGACATCACTCATTTTTTTGTAGCTTTTCCAGTGACATCAGGAAAAAGTCTGCCAGTAATGCTTATTTGCCAACTAATAATAAAATAAAAACAGTGACTCTTCCTTTAATCATTTTCTGTAGGTCATTTAGAAGGCATTGGTACCAGATTTGTTTCCCTCGCACAAATGCTTTTCAGAACAATGAGCAGCTGTCAAGCCTGTTTGGTTATCACCAGGATGTCCCTGACTTTCTAGTCTGTAAAGATTTAATGACTTGATTCCTAAGTTCCATTTTAGGGATTAGGTGGGTAGGGCAGCATGGGGAGGGAGAGTTGCTTTTCTAATGCCAAAAAGGTGTTACGTTTATATTTTTTTGAGGTATTAATTGCCTGTAGAAGTCGTGTTTATCCCTTCTACCAAATTACTAAATCTCTTTTTGTAAAGGGTGAGAATGCTTGTGAAAGTTAGATGTATTTTAGGATGTCGATATGTACAATTAACAGCTATAATATGGTTTAAGACCTTCAGATGAGAACTGCCAGTTGAATTTGGAAAAAACACATTGTTGGAGGGAGGAACTTTTCTTTGCCATGAAAGCTACCCATGCCTTTTTAAGCGACTCCTTAATAGAGACTTATTTTGTGTAGGTGAGCAGGTGCCCTTAAGCAGGGATGGTAGGAACATAGAGTAGTCAGTCCCCTTTATCCTTGGGAGATGTTGCCCAGTGGATGCCTGAAATCATGAATAGGACTGAGCTCTATATATACTAACTATAGGCTTGGTGCATGAGATTTGTCCACTTGGGTGGAGGTGGGGGGGGGTGTCTTTCAGCCTGGACTGCGTCCTCTTACAGTCTGGGAGCCCTTGAGCCCTTGCAGGATGTCTGACTGAGGGCTTAACCCTAAGCCCTCAGTCAGACATCTTTAGTGTTGCTGTGGAGGCGGGAGAGGCTCTCGCCACTGCTGCTATGCATGCTAGCCGTGAGCCTGGCTTCTGGCTGAGCAGCACTTCTTCTGTGGGAGTGTACTGACAACCAGGGACAGCTCCTGCGTTGAGCATCTGCCCCCTGGTAGTCAGTGCGTGTCATAGTGACTGGTTGTTCTGTCGTTCAGTCCATTTGCATATTAGCCTTTTATTACATGGGATAGGATTTTTTTCCTATACCTATATACAGTTTCACTTAAAGGAAGTGTTACCAGTGGGGTGTCCTCGGTGACCCCACTGGTTGCCGGTGGAAGTGGGCTTCTTGGGGTGCCACTGGAATAAGAATTTCTGGAGGCTCCCCATGGGAGGATGAGGTGGTATGGAAAGTTTTATTTCTGTGGAATCAAACCCCTCAGTTTCCAAGTTCCCATCTCCCTCTGCCCTGCCAAGGAAAAAGTCCAGCTGTGTCTTCATCAGGGCTGGGATTAAAGCCATTGCCCAGAGTTTCCGTTCCATGTTTGCACAGTCGAGTCCAGCATCTGGCTAGGTTAGCTTGTGTTCACAGCTGTAGTCCATTGGCTGTGGGGTGCATGGCCATGAGCTATGCCACTCCTGGGGCCACATGGTTATGGAGGGAACAGGGGTGAGTACAAGGAGTCAGGAACAAAGCCACAGAACAAGAGAGAAACAAGAGATTTTAGAGAGAATTTCTTTGTGCATTTTAACCTTCTAAGATTTTGTGCGCTTGCAGTGGCTCCACCCCCTCTAGCCAGTTATCTTTTTTCAGCTTACACTAGCAGGCATACATCTTCCCTACGTTGCCCAGATGTTACTGCCCATGTGTCCATCTTCCTCATTGTTGGACCCCTTTCCCCATCGATTTGCAGGGAATGGATTGGTTGTTCCCTGGGGAGTGTGATGTTGTAGCTTCCTGGTGAAGCTGCCCAGATGACCATGTTTATAATATCTGGCCTTCTCTTTGCTATTCTATATAATAAAGAGCTAATATGCTAATGGTTGTGACGTGCTCATGCAGTAACAACTGTTTAGCGAGAGGCTGCCTGCGTGGTGGGGCGGAGCTGCCACGTTGTTCCAGAGGCAGGGTGAAAGCGAGGAGGTGCCTAGAGGAGGCAGGACCAGCCTGAGGTGACTCATGGTACTGAGGACAGGGCTTGAAGCAGCCAGAGAAGGCCAGAGGGGTCAGGGGCGGGGCCAAGTGTGCTCAAGTGGAGAGGTTAGGCTGTCAAGGCGGGGCAGCAGGCAGGTGGGTGGGGCATGCATGGGTGGGTGGGTCACTAGTTATTAATATTAATAACTAGCTAGTTACAATGTTAACAGAAGCACCTTCTCTTTGGCATATCCAATTTGCCAGCATCACTACTCTTGCACTTTGGGACCACCATTAATTAAAATACTTAAATTTTACTTACCGTATTTCCCGGCTATAAGATGACTTTTTAACCTGGAAAATCTCAAAAGTCAGGGGTCGTCAATGGAGCTGGACGGAGACCGCAAGTGTCTCCAGCTGACTTCTTTTTGTGCTGCATACGGTCTCTGTATGGACTTTTTAACCCAGGAAAATCTTCTCAAAAGTTGGGGGTTGATTTATATGCCCAGTCGTCTTATACACCAGAAAATACGGTAGTTACTTGAACACAAGCAGTGTAATACTGTGACAGCTGATCCAATAACTGAGATGGTAAGTAAGTGGCTAATAGGCACTGAGCCTGTACAGCATGGAGATTTTGGACAAAGGGACTTATGTCCTGGGCAGGATGGAGTGGGAGAGCATGATGTTTCATCACACTGGTTAGAATGGAACGGGGCACCAAACCATTTATTTCTGGAATTTTCCACTTAATATTTTCAGACTGTGGTGGACTGCAAGTAACTGAAACCACAGAAAACAGATAAGATGGGACACTAGGTGTTAGACTGTTAGAATCAGACTGGACCTCAGTTCAGCAACCTTGGAACTTGAATTCTGACTAAGAAAGAATTCAGAGCCAAGACTCAAACTATAAGAGAAAGTTTATTTAGAAAGTCACAGAGGTAGAAGAAGTGAGCTGTAGCAGAAATGGGCTCAGGAAACAACTTGCAGAGGCAAAAAAAAAAAGGGGGGGGGCCCTTAGAGCTTAGGAGAGAGAAACAAAGAAAATACTCCTGGGGGAAGAGAGTGGGGAGGGGCATGGCGTGCTCCATAGATGGGTCTTCTGTTTTAAAGGCTATTAAGAGTGGGGATTTTTAGGGGGGTTCCCAGGGAAGGATCTCAATAGAATATTCATCAGTTTTCCAGGTGTGTCCTTTCAGGGTTGTGGTCTCCACTGATTGGTCAGCACCAGGACAGAGGTCATTAGTTATTGCAGCTGGTCCTGATGTCAGCCATGGCATTGCTTGTCTGGTTTTGTTGCTTTTCTGGGCCTAGAGCTGAAAGACAGCTAAAGCCTAGATGTTTTCCCTAGGGGTTAATGCTTAAGAGAGTGCTTGTATAAGGGCCCACATGGTAGTCACATGAGGCTGCTCTTGCACCTCTTTTTCCTCCTCCAAAGGGGTTTACTGTGTGACTAGTGACATACCAGGGGACAAAAGGTCAAGGGAGGGTCTGAACCAATGACTAGCTGAGAGGTTGCCCTGGTGACCTTTTGTACCTGGCCCATCGTGCTTGCTCTGCTCATGTCTAACTGGCAACCACAGAACTACTGTGTTGCCACCTGGATGCCCGTATAGTTAGTTAATTAGTTCATGCTTTCATCCGTTATCTGTCTGGAACAGTAATATGTGTTAAGTTAGAAATCTGTTCCTGCCTATAAAAACTTGCAATCTTAAGGAGATGTTATTCTTGAGATCTGAGCCTAATGGAGCCATAGATTCTCAAGTTTTAATTGTAACCTTTGACCCCCTCTGACATCCTTGATAATTTTGTCTTGTGTTTATTTATTTTGTTCATTTTTCTGGAACAGTGTGACACAGATTCATAATCTCTTATCCAAACTATTTGGGATCATGTGTTACTTAATTCTACTGATGGGTCTGGGACATAGAGAACATAGAAATTTCTGTAGCAGTGTGAATGATTTCTCACACTAAGTAGGATCAGTAAATAACTTCATGTCTGTTTTGGTCAGGTTTTGCTACTAAATTAGTTAAAAAACTAGGTTTTTGAATTTCAGATGGGTATGTTAACTAATCTTTCTATGGTAATCAAGTCACAAAAAAAATATATATCATGTCACCATGTTTCACCTTAAACTTACAGAACATGTTACATGTTATATGTTAATTATATCTCAACTAGAGGCCCAGTGCACGAAATTCGTGCATGGAGTGTGGGTGGGAGGTGGTGGTGGTGTCCCTCAGACCAACCTGTACCCTTTATAATCTAGGACCCCTTGTGGGATCGGGCCTAAATGGGCAGTCGGACATCCCTTTCACAATCCAGGACTGCTGGCTCCCAACCTCTTGCCTGCCAATTGCCCCTAACCACTCCCCTGCTAGCCTGATCAACGCCTAACTGCTCCTGTGCTGGCCTGATTGCCCCTAACTGCCCTCTCCCTGCCAGGATGGTCTCCCCTTAACTGCCCTCCTCTGCCAGCCAGGTCCCCCCCAACTGTCCTCCCCTCCAGGCCTGGGTCCCCCCCAACTGTCCTCCCCTGTAGGCTTGCCCCCCCCGCAATTGTCCTCCCTTGCAGACCTTGGTTCCCCCAACTATCCTCCTCTGCAGGCCTGGGTCCCCCCCAACTGCCCTTCCCTGCAGGCCTGGGTCCCCTCCAACTGTCCTTTCCTGTAGGCCTGGGTCCCTCCTAACTGCCCTCCCTTGCTGATCATCTTGTGGTGGCCATCTTTGACCAATGGGGAAGCCATCTTGTGATGGTCAATTCGCATATTACTCTTTTATTAGATAGGATAGAATTGGAAAAAATTGGATTTCAGATTTTTGGAAAAGCAATTTTGGGTTAGTACCATAAAAACATTTTAGATCTGGTGACTTATTTTGAAAGTAATTATTGGGATCTGTATAGTCCAATATTTTATATACTTTTAACTTGAGAACTGAAATGACTGCTTAAATTCAGAGATATTATAGATTTTACAGGTGTTTTAGGATGCTTCTCATGGGGGGAAGACTGTACTTTTCTTTCTCCTGATTTTTCTACAGACTTTCAGCTCAAAATTTGTTGTTATTGAAGCAGTATCAGGTTTTAATATTTTCCATTAGCCTGGTTTTCCAAGTTTTTCTATAGTTAGGTAATGTATACTATTTCTTCCCTAAATATACTAACTTGTATTTTCTCTCCAGCTCTGTCCTGTCTTGTCGTAAGCCTTGATGCAGTGTAAGCAGCTCAGTCAGCTTGAAGAGCTTAAAATTATTCCTACTGCTGAGAAATCAATAGGCAAGCAGTTATGATCTATCTGAGAATTTATAGAAAATAGATTAATACTAGAGTGATGTACTAATATAATATACAAAGAAGGGAAGGGTATTTTGGCATGGAATTCATAAGATGAATGGAGGTATTGATTTTTTTACCCAACAAGAATAGGTAATGGATATGACTTTCTAAAGAATTTTAGTAGTGTTCAAATCAATCCACTTTTGATAGTTTGTAAAAGGATATGTGCAGATTTACATTAAAAATGTTTCTGTACCTGAAGTTCTTTTATAAACCAATTGAGTATCAGAGTTTGCCTTACAGAATATTGACTTTATTAAAATTTATTACACTTAAATAAAATAAAATTTCGGTGTGACATATATAAAAAAATTGGTCAG
>PVJC01023589.1:0-26261 GCA_004026665.1 Murina feae | reverse complement strand
TTTAACGAATATAAAGTGTCTACAAAAAGTACATGTAAATTCTTAAGTTTTTTGTTAAATATATTTTATTGATTTTTTTTTTTTTTTAACAGAGAGGAAGGGAGAGGGATAGAGAGTTAGAAACATTGATGGGAGAGAAACACTGATCAGCTGCCTCCTGCACACCCCCCACGGGGGTTGTGCCCGCAACCAAGGTACATGCCCTTGACTGGAATTGAACCTGGGACCCTTCAGTCCACAGGCCGATGCTCTATCCACTGAGCCAAACCGATTAGGGCTCTCTTAAGTGTTTTTTAACTAGGGACTAAGTGCACAAAAATTTGTGCACTTGGGGGGGTCCCTCAGCCCGGCCTGCACCCTCTCACAGTCTGGGACCCCTCAGGGGATGTCCACCTGCTGGTGTGCCTGGCCAGCCTGGGTGAGGGGCTGATGGCTGTTTGTAGGCTGGCCAAGCCCCCCTGTGTGGACCCTTACCCCATTGAGTGTGGCAAGCCTGGGTGAGGGGCTGAGGGCTATTTTCAGGCTGCGCACAGCTCCCATTGACCCAATGTCCTAGTGAGGCTGGCTGGAATCAGGTTTCTGGGGTTTATTTATCTTCTGTAATTGAAACACTATTGTTTTGAGCCAAGGCCTAGGCAGGTAAGGAAGCCTCCTGTTTGTTTCAGCTCTGTGGCTTCTATAATTGAAACATTGTTGCCACGAGCAGAGGCTCAGCCAGCCTAGGCAGGCAGTTGCAATGGAAGCCTGCTGTATAGCTCCGTGGCTGCCGGCCGCCATCTTGGTTGGGTTAATTTGCATACAGCCGCTCTGATCGGCTGGTGGGCGTCCCGGAGAGATGGTTAATTTGCATATTACTATTTTATTAGATGAATCAAGGTAAAGGGGGGAAGGAGACTTGACTTGGTGTGGCAAACACACAATACAATGCAAAAATGCTATATTATAGAACTATACACCTGAAACATTTTTAATTTTATTAAGTAATGTCACCCCAATAGATTTAATAAAACATTTTTTAAAAAGATAGAATAAATACTCAACTAAAGATAAAAAAGGTAGTGAAATTCCTCATATTTTAAAAGTCCCACCTTTCAGATTTTTCAGTTTTGACTTTTCCATCTCAATTCTCGGTCACTCTGCTTTTGCTCGGTAGAGTTAATTCTAGAACTAGAATAGAAGCAACACAGAAACATCATGTTACTTTTATTTTGGAAAAGAACTCAGGTTTCCTGAGCGCTTATAGGACCCTAGGAACTTTGCATATACGACCCCATTTTAACCACAAGAGAGCTTGTTTTCCGTGTATTTTCAATTATTTCTATCTCATCTAGACTTCTGTCCTTTCCACTCATGTCTTTACCCTTGCCATGGTTTTAGTGCATGAATGTCTGGGAAGTATTGGCCTGCCCTAGGTATGTCTATACATGGACTATACAGAGAGGATATACTCACTTGTCTTTTTTTGTGATGAATAGAACACAAAATGTTTCTAGAACACAGAGGTAACATGGTATTTTCTTTTCCCAAAAAGATTTTTTTTCGTTACTTATTAGAGAGAGAGAGAGAGAGAGAGAGGGAAAGAGATATCAATTTGTTGTTCTACTTATTGATGCATTCTTTGGTTGCTTCTTGTATGTACCCTGATCGGAGATCCAACCCACAACCTCGGGTGTATTGGGATGATGCTCTGACCACCTGGAGCTACTCGCTGGGGCTATCCTTATGTTTTCTGTTGTTTGGAAGGTGGTGCTACTGGTCATGACTCTTAGGAGCACGAGTGGTCATGGCGAACCCGTGCCTTCTCTGCAGTGTCCGTCCTCAGCAGCGTAGTGCTCAGCAGGCGAGGCTGAGATGGATGCCGACTGTTTGTGTCTCCATTCTTTTCAGTTAGGCCCCTCAAAGCCTCAGTGGCTGTCTGTCTGCATATTAGCCATCTTTCCTTGTGATCCCTGCTCAGGTACACAGTGCAGTGTTAGGAACAAGTATAGTGTTTGAAACTGCAAAAAGAAAATTGATACACCTTTTGATGTTATTAATTAAATAACAATTAATTACTGTTATTTTTCTAAATCCTCACCTGAGGATACTTTCCTCCATTGCTTTTCAGAGAGAGTGAAAGGTGGGGAGGAGTGGGAGTGGGAGTAGGAGTGGGAGAGAGAGAGAGAGAGAGAGACAGAGACAGAGACAGTGACAGACAGAGCGAGAGAGAGACATTAATATTGATTGCATACATCAGTTGATTGCACACATTGATATTGATTGCACACATCAATTGATTGACTCCTGCACACACATCCCTACTGGAGCTAGGAATGGAGCCTGCAACTTTGGTATATGCCCTTGACCAGGAATCGAACCCATGACCCTTTAGTTCCAGGGCTGACACTCTAACCACTGAGTAAACCCACCATGATGGGGTTAATGATTCTTTTTGCTTACCTTTCTCAGAGCAGTGTGTTCTCTAGTCCCTTCCTGTCCATGCTCGAGCCATCCTGCTCCCTGCATTCTCATGCTAAAGCTAGCTTAGCTTTCACTTCTTGCTTTTTCTCTCTCACATGCCAGGCACCTTCCTGACTCAGGGCTTTGACACGTGTTCCTTCTTCTGCAAGGAATGCTCTCCCCAGCTCCTGGGAAAGCCAGCTCCTTTTCATCGGTTATGTCTCAGCTCCTCTGAGGAGCCTTTCTGCTTCCTCTCTCAAAAACATCCTTCCCACCCTGTTATTTTAAGGAACATAATCTTTATTTTATTTTCTTCCCCTGAAATTCTTTTTTTTTTTTTTTAAATCCTCACCAGGATAGTTTTAAAAAATAATTTGTTCTTTATTGATTTTTAGAGAGAGAGCGCAAGGGAGAGGGCTAGAGAAATGGAAACATGGATGAGAAAGAAACGTCATCAGTTGGCTGCCTCCTGCTGCCTGCTTCTGGGGATCGAGCCTGCAGCCTGGCTTGTGCCCTGACCAGGAATCAAACCGCAGCCTTTCGGTGTACGGACAATGCTCCATCCCGCTGAGTCACCAGCCGGGGCCATTCCCCTGAAATTCTAATTTATTGTCATGTATCTTTGTCTGTCCCCATCTGTCAGGGGCAGGGACCTTGATCTCTTTGGTTGCCAGCCCACCCTTACACACATAGCACAGCGCCTGGCATATAATAGAAATAGTGACGCCCTTTGTTATTATGCTCGGGTGTATAGAAAAACAGAGGCTCATGATGGTCGGACACTATCTTTGGAGTAAAGTTCTGAGTTATAGCCCATTTTGGGACTGGAATCATTGGGTTTGTAGTTTTCCTTAAAAAACCTTCTTGGCAGTTAGACAACTATTTCTGAGGCACGTTTTTATCCTTTTTCATTCACTTGAAAGAAAATCATTTTGAGCCGATATTTCCGTGTTTCTTTTTCCAGAATGTGTCCTGATTTCTGGGGAATGGTAATGAAAATATTCTTTTTTCTATGAAAACGATCTTAAAGATGAGTCACCAGATACAATCGAAGAAGTACGAGCCACAAGGGTGGTCAGTGTCTCGCATCTGATCCTCACGCTTACTCTGGGAGGGAAGTAGGAAGGCGTTAACATTTTAAACATGTTTGGCATTAGCTGTCTTCTTTGGTTTTAAATATTCTCTGAAATTATAATGTCAAATACAATTTTGCACTGGAATTTTTTTAAGTATGCTAATTTTTTAAAAGTATGTTAATTTTTAAAAAATTCCTTGGAGAACAGACTGATACTTTTCAAAATTCTAAAGACCTTAAGACTCCCTCTTTCAACTGCTGCTGGGGTACTGCATGTCTTCTCAGAATAGTCCTGACTTTTCTGGAACTTCTTGGGGTTACTCTGAGTGCTTGTGTTCATTCTTTCCTGCAAACAGACATGCTGAAAAACGCAGATCTTATTGTGTGATACAGATCTTATTTGTTAGGAAAAGCGGCATCCAAATCTGTGGACACCACCTATTCACGTTTACTTTTTTTCAAAAATAACTTTTTATTGATTTCTGAGAGGAAGGGCGAGGGAGGCAGAGAGAGAAACTTCAATGATGAGAGAGAATCATGGATCAGCTGCCTCCTGCACACCACCCCCTCCCCTCCACACACACACTGGGGATCAAGCCCACAACCCAGGAATGTGCCTTGACAGGGAATTGAACCATGACCTTCTGGTTTATAGGTTGATGCTCAACCCCTGAGCCATGCTGGTCAGGCCACATTTACTTTAAAATATCTTCTTATACTCCCAGTTCTTTTGTATTACAGATAACCTTCTTATTTTTTGGTGGACTTGACATTCATGTTGCTATTTTAGTGTCCTAAATTCAGAGCTTTTTATAGGAAGCTCTTTGTTCTAATGAATTATAATTCATACTAGTGGCCCAGTGCACAGATTCGTACACATTGGAAGGAAATTAATTAGAAGAAAGATTCATGCGGTAATTACGTTACTGCAAAAAATTACATGTTAAAATAGTATACTAGTATATAATATAGTATTATAAAATTAAAACGTGTGTGATTGGCATCAGTGAGAGCTTTATATGTATCGTGCATGTGTGTGTCAGCATTTATTTTTAAATTGCCAGTGTGTGTCATATGTACTGGCTGGTCAGTTGGTCAGATGGTCAGACAGACGGATGGATGGTTGATTGGTCACTTAGCCTTTTATTTATATAGATTCTATGGATGCTCGGATGGTCACAGTGTGACCTGTGGGAGTCTCCTAAGTTTCCTCATTGGTCCTCTGGGCGACACTGCCGACATTCCTGACGGGACTTGTGTTTTTCGGGAGCCACAGGAGGTCCCCGTCCATCTTGGTGCTCTCCAGGCCCAGCACACGGAGTCAGCTCTTCACCAGGGAGCTGGATCCTGCAGGAGAGAAAAGCATGAAAGGCTCAGCTGTGGATGCCGTTCCATTCAAGTGCGTCTGGAAAAAAGAAATGACCCCCTATGAGGTCATTCCCGGGAGAGTGCTGGGAAAATCATCGTTTGCTAAGGTCACGGGTTCAGCTAGCTATTTCCAATGTCAACCCAGCCTTACTAAAGCCATTTTTTATTTTCTAATATAAAATTTTTTACATGGATTGCTGCTCAACTGTAAGTTTTTAAGGCCCTCACCCTAAGAATTACTTTTATTCCTTTCTCTTCTTTACTATTTAAATTTTAAAAAAATTACTGAATTAACTCAATAAATAATTTATGGTAATTATTTTATGGACACATATTTTGAGATTGTCCGTGCTTGTCACAAGAGAAGAGTGGAAGATGTAAAAGGGAACCTTGCACTTGAACTTGTAAGCGGCGTCATGTTTAGCAAGGCTTCTCTCTCTTGGAAATGCAACAGCTCTATTTTGAGGTACAGGGGGAGGGGGCAGGCTCCCAGGGATGGGAGGAAGGTAGCTGATGTTGCCCTTGGAAGCTCTGCCCTCATTATTATCAGGAGGAGGTAGCTCTGGTTCCTGGGAGGAAGGGGACTGGGGGTGCTTAGAAGTTTCATGTAGCAAATGCCAGGCCCCATCATGATAGCGTCAGCTGGTCTGTGTCCATGGATGATGCATATATGCTTACACATTCACTGGGTGCTCTCTTCCCACCCACCCTCCCCTGCCTTCCCTCTGAGGTTCTACAGTCTTCATGCTTCTATAGTCTGGGTCTGTTTTTGATCATCAGTTTACTTGGTTCAGTAGATTCCACTGATGGGAAGACGTATTTGCCAATGACACATCCGATAACGGGTTCATCTCCTAAATATGGAGGGAGCTCATAGAACTTAACAAGAGGAAGACAAATAATCCAATTAAAACATGGGCAAAGGACCTAAATGGACAGTCCTCCAAAGTGGGCATACAGAAAGCCAAGAGACAGATGAAAAAAATGCTTCAAGTCACTAATCACCTGAGAGATGCAAATTCCAATGACAGCGAGATATCACCAGTTCATATTTACCGGTTAATGATAGTAGGACTGCTGCCGTCATCCACTGTGCTCAATATACCATGCGATGGTATGCTAAAAGTCCGTTTTAAACAACAGCTAGGCGTTCATGTGTGTGCATGCACTGAGGCATTCTTTGTGGTTGTGTGTGCACATGTACCCATACATACACACTAGGCCACGTTGCATGATCTGGAGGAACTGCGAGTGGGTGGGTGTGATTGGCAGGTGTGAAATTGAATTTAATATGAGATTCTCTGTCTTAGGTAAAATATTTGGAAGAACGTAGATAGCGAAAAGCTGTCTAGCGCGGTGAGACAATAGCTGGTGTGTTCTGGGAGCAAGAGGTCTGGATGTTAAAATTTCACGTAAATGGCAAAACACACTTAGAACAAGGCTGGAGGATTTGATTTTAGTGGGAAAGCTTTAATTTGCTTATAACATGAGGTACATGTTATTAATTGCACCAGAGATAACATACTAATTAAAAGGTTCATGCATTGCTGTCAGAGGTTAACTGCACACCGGCAGGCTTGGAATAGAAACTAATTATATTATGTTCTCTAAAAGGAGTATTTTTACCCACTCCTCTAAGATACCTTATTATAGTGCTGTGTGGTTTTTTTTTTTTCCCCCTTTAGCTTGGAAAGAAATCTTTGAAATGTTCTTTATAATAAAACTGCAATGATAAGCATTCGAACCCCATGACGAGGCTATATAAATAGCTTTACTTGCAACATTAGCTTCGAGCATAGTCATAGAGGTAATTCACAGGAAACCGTTATTCATCTTTGCCACTTAGGAAAAAGATACACAAAGTGAATTTTCCCTAAATTTCATTATCCTGGTTGAAAGAACAGTGCAACTCACAGGAATTCGGAAATACTCCAATGCTGCCATTTCAGTTACTTTATTAATAACAATCTCCGTCGGATTGTTAGGAGGCCAGAGATTTGGGCCTGTTCACTCTGTTGTTGCATTTGAAACCTCTTAATTGTCATATCTGTAAATAAACATGTACATATAACTGTGCATGTGTGTTTAATTTGTGAAATCTACTTTATATGCAAGAGTGCAAGTGAGGAGCACATTGAAAGACTGAGGGTAAAACAATCACCTGTTTGCCCACCTCCCAACTTCACTGAGTGTTATGTCCTTCTCAGTTGCGACTTCCCGCAGTCCCACCCCCAGAAGTAGTCACTTCTCTGAACTGTATGTTGATCATTTCCTTGTTTATTTTAATAGTTTGAACATACATACATCTCGTTACCCCCTCAACACTCACGGTTCAATTTTGCGTATATTTCCGATCTCTGTAATAAGGAATGATATTGTACATTTTCCTTTCTCACTTACTTTCCTCTCTCTGTTATTTTTGTAGTCGGCATCTCGGATGATGCATGGGGCTGTACTTTAAAAAAAAAAAGGTATTTTTTTATTTCAGAGAGGCAGGGAGAGGGAGAAAGAGATAGAAACATCGATGATGAGGGAGAACCATTGACTGGCTGCCTCCTGCATGCCCCCTACTGGGGATTAAGCCTGCAACAGAGGCAGGGACCCTGATTGGGAATCCAACCATGACCTCCTGGTTCATAGGTCCATGCTCAGCCTCTGAGCCACGCCGACTGGGCATGTGGCTGTGCTGTGGTTTTCATAGCTGTAGACTGTTCCGTTGTGTGAAGGTACCATTTCTGCTGTGGACATTTACACTTGTTACAACATTCTGCTGTCAGCAGTGTCCCTGCAGCCATCCTGGTGTCTATCCCAGTGTAACATCCCAGAGGGGTGTAGGGTGGGGTTTGTGTTTGACGAGGTAATAGTGAACTGTTTCCCAGAATGGCCCTACTGAGTTATACTCCCACCCCCCATGTTTCCATGTCGAATGTTGCCTCCAAATCAGCCTTCATCATAACGTCTCCAGCTCTGTGTATGATAAATTAATTCTCCAGTTCAATCAGAGGGAAACTTTTCTTAGACTTTTAGCAGTTCTGCTGTGGTAGCATATGTCTCAGCATACAGTGCTTCGTCAGAAGTGCTCAATATTTTTGATCAAATATTAAACATGTGCAGCAACAAACCTGAGACTCATTAGTCATATTGTTCTAGTTATGCAAATCCCAGTACTTCCTCATATTGATTTCAGAGAGGAAGGGAGAGGGAGGGAAGGAGAAAGAGAGAGAGGGAGAGAAGGAGAGGGAGGGAGGGAGGGAGGAAGGAGGAAAGAGGGGAGAGAGAGAGAGAGAGAGAAACATCAATGATGAAAGAGAATCATTGATCGGCTGCCTCCTGCACGCCCCCTACTGGGGATCAAACCTGCAACCCCGGCGTGTGCCCTGACTGGGAATCGAACCAGTGACCTCTTGGTGCATGGGATGGTGCTCATCCCACTGAGCCACACTGACTGGGCAAGTTTCTCCTTTTAGCACATCACCAGGGGCTACCGTTCTCTGGGACTTCTGGCACCCCCACTCTGCATTTCTCTAGATCCAGTGCCACGCCTCACCTTTCTCTCTCTCACATTTGATCCTGTCCTTGTCCAGCCCAGTAGGTCTTTGAGGGCCTCCTTTATCCCACCAGTGAAACAGACTCCATCTCTTCCACCCTTTGAAACCTCGCCTACACTTTGAAATGTCATGTGAGCAGGAAAGAACGTAGAACTGTCTGCGGTCTTCAGCGCACGTGTACGTGGGGCCCCGTGTGGACAGTCCTTCCTCATTTCTCTTCATTTTGGAGTCTGAGCTCTCTGCCCGGGGCCTTTGCATCCTTTCCCAGCCACTGACATTGTTGCACAAGGAGGCACGGCTGGCATATGCTGCCCTCGTTTTCAGCGAGGCTGAAAAACACTCCTTAATCCCCGGATTTTCACGACCTATTATTTATTAAATATCCCATCTCATGCTGTCGTGAATATGAAAGTGGCGATTCTGTTGGAGAACAAATACCCGCGTATGACTACTGGATTTTAAAAATAGCCGTAAAGCAGGCTTTGAAGCGAGGGTGGAATTATCCGACGCGCTTGCTCTTTGGAGCATTGTTGTAGCGTGTTGGAACTGGTTCATGTAAAATATGTGTGTTCTTCCCAGAAACACATCCTTTGGGCTGCAGTAAGGTAAAAGGACGGCTGTTTTCACGTGCTTTTTATTCTTTGTTCTTTGGGAATTAGAGAAAAACAAATTCTATAGATTTTTGTTGAGAAAACCAGTTACTGCTTTTACTATTCGCTATTATTTTCTGTTGCCTTTCTTTTTTTTATGAAACCTGAGAAGATCCGGGTTATACTTGAATTTGGAAATGAATGTACCATTTTGCCAGAGTACCTACCGAAATCGCCAAGGTACCAGGTGTTTTGATAATATCTTTAGCGATCAGGCAGAAGGAAGTTGTCATAGGGCGGGGGGTAAATTTAACCCTTCTGTCTATTAACTTGTCTGGGCCTCACAATGAATGACCACAGGAGGGGAAGACTGTCTTTATCTCCATTTTACAGATGGCAAAACTGACACCTAGATGCAGAAGGTCACTTGCCCAGAGTCCCACAGCTGTCCTAGACCCCAGCCCTGTTGGATTGCGTAGCTCAAGGCTCTTTCTTCATTCTGCAGTTTTGAATGTATGAAATTTCTTTAATGAGCACAACATAATTTTTATGGTGGAAAGACTGTAATAAACATCCACCATAAAAAAAACAACAACACAGTTAGATACAAATATTAATTTAAATCGGGGGTCAGAAACTATGGTCCATGGGTCAGTTGCCTGTTTTTGTAAATAAAGTTTTATTGGCACATAGCCGTGCTCATTCATGTACTGGCTATCTTCTATGATTGCTTTTTGCTATAGCAGACAGAGCTGAGGAGTGGGCCACAGAGACCATCTGGTCCACAGAGCCTAAAATACCGAGTCTCTGGACCTTTAAGAAAGAGTTTGCTACCCCCTGACTTAAAGTAACATGGGGAAATGCGTTCCTATTGTTATTAGTATTAGCATTCTGCTGCCAGCAAGCCAATGCTGTATTACTAGTATACTTAATGCAAGAAGCAATATTATTGGATCCTTGGAAATTTCCAGAAGCGGAGTTAATGGAGTCTAGTCTTCATCAGAATATCATGGAATTGTTACGTTAGTCTCTCAGAGTTTTGGTAGTCATTATAAACTTCTTCCTCTGCTCTTAGCTGTGTAAACATGTCGTATGTGAGAGATCTTTCTGGAATTCTTCATTCTGCGGGCAGTGTCGTTATTTGGCTGAACTTCAGTTCTGAAGATGTTCTCAACAGTTGTCCCGCTCAGCCTGGCTCAACGGTCGTTTCCTTCTTTGCTGGTGGAATACCGTTGTCTCCACCTGTGCTTTTTGTGAAGCGTAGACTTTTACATTCCACTGAAAGTTGTTTCCTTTGCTCAGAGACGTTGCAGCTTGGACTGGCGTAATATGTATTACTGCCAATCTTGCCGGAAACTGGTTTTCAGGCTCCTACGTAAGGGAAGACATTTTAGAAATGAGAATTACACCCGCAGCGTGGAAGAGTGGTGTTTGTCCACCCAGGGTCAAATGCGCTCTCATTTTTTCTTTACTTGGAAATCTTGTTCCTGAACGGCGGTAGCTGTGCTGCTCGGGCTCCTGGCCTTGCACTCAGGCTGGCAAACAGGAGGCGCTCAGGAAATGCGGAACTGCTGGTCTGATGGAGGGGTGGAAGGACCTTTCAGGAAAAGAGAGGCGTTTCCGTGTCCCACAAGCCACGCATGGGTAAGCTGCCCGGGTAGGTGTAGCCTCTTTCTCTCCATGGACACACCACGTTTTATTGGGAGGGTGTTCAGATGACAGGAAACGATAATACCCTCCCCTTCTCGGGGGCTTCCTTCTCTCAAGCAATTGCAGGGCGAGAAAAGTCCTTTTCCCCCAGGAAGGAAGGCAGAGGGGTCCTGGTTGGGGACACTGTTGTCTTTTATAGATTCTTCTAGATGGGGGGGGGTGACAATGGAATCAGAGGGAAGCGGGGAGGGAGGCAGGAAGAGGGTAACCAAAGGATTTACATGCATGTATGCATTGCCCGTGAGCACAGACCATAGGGGGGTGAAGGCCTGGGGAGGGGTAGGAATCGAGTAGTGAGGGCAAAGCGGGAAGAGAGTGGAAGGGACATCTATAATACTCTCCACAATAAGGATTTTTTTTTAAATAAAAAGGAATCTGTTTAGATTAGTGGCTTAGGGCAAGAGTTTTCCCCAGTATGGTTCACGTGGCTTTAGGATTCGAGAAGAAAATAGTAATCCCATATTTTCTATCATACTTTCTAAACTGTAACTTTTGATATGCTTTTGAAATATCAGAATGGAAGTGATGGCATACAATTTACAAATAGGTAAATAAACCTGCACACACTGGGGGTGTTTTTATTTTTTTAAAAATACGTTTTTATTGATTTTAGAGAGGAAGGGAGAGAGAGAGAGAGATAGAAACATCAATGATGAGAGAATCATGGATTGGCTGCCTCCTGCACGCCTCCTACTGGGGATCGAGCCCACAACCCTGGCATGTGCCCTTGACTGGAATCGAACCTGGGACCTTCAGTCTGCAGGCCGACGCTCTGTCCACTGAGCAAGACCAGCCAGGGCCACACTGCAGTGTCTTTAAGAGACAGTGCAGTAGCTCAGGAGTGTGGACTCAGGAGCTCGCTTTTCTATGTCACCCCTCGTCGAGGTCCTTTTATAGCAGAATAGAAAATAATTGCAGCCTACTTACTTAGAGTGTTAGATTCCAGAACCAAACTGTTCTTGGTTTGAATCTACTCTTCTGGCTGTGTGACTGCACAGGTTACTGAACCTCTCTGAGCTGTTGCTTTAGCAGTAGGTGGTGATAGCAATGCTACTATTGCTACCACTAATAATAATAATAATAATAATAATACCACATTTCACTGCCGAAGGCACACATTTTCCCACCTTTTCACAGGTAGTTGGATTGTATCTTATAGTCAGCGGTGCCTTAGAGTTCATGCAATGGGATGGTTTCTACCTGTGAAGGTTGCTGTGGATCGGAAGGGATCTGCACAATGTCCACCATGCAGAAGGTGCTCCACAAGTATGACCCGTCATTGTTAGAACATGTGGGCACGGGGCTCATGCTAAAGAGGAAGTGAGGAAGGTCCGTGCAGGGCAGTGGCTGGAGGGTCTGGGGAGCTCTCCCGGGGGCCCAGCTCTCGAAGCACGGCGCCTCTGCTGTCCTCAAGCGTCCTCCCTGCAACAACCTCATTTCCAGGTCAGTTTTACTTTCCAACCAGAAAACCTTGCGGAGCCCTTCTCGGCCTTTTGGCTGAGATCAGGGGCAGGAAGAAAGCCCCGCGTCCCTACTCTCCTCGCACACGGCTTTCCCTAACATGACGGGTGTTTGGAACACACGCCATGAAACGAAAAGCGGGAGAATGACTTGGAAAACCTTCCTGAGGACTGGGTGCCGCCTGCTGCAGGTGCCTGCCGCCCGGCTTCGAGGGAGCAGCTGCGTGCGTGGCCGAGGCTGGCGTGGCAGCCCCTCGCCCCTCGCCCCTCGCCCCTCGTGTCTTGCCCACTGGCTTTCTCATCCCCCCCGCCCCCCATGATCACAGTCTTAAAGGCTCATTTCCTGCAGGGAGGGTCTTGTGAGTCGTATTCGGAGCTTTGTGTTAGAGCAGCAGTTGGGTATGGCCTCGGTATTCGTTTTCACCATTACGGGATAATCACATCAGCTCCTCGCCTCGGATGCCGCTGAAACGGAAAGTAATGGGGCTGGAATGGAAAAAGGAGGACTGGGACGAGACTCGCTCATCGGGGAGGCAGGCACGTCCCCCTTTCTTGTTCCAGCTCGCTTGAAACCAGGATGGAGGAAGGGAAATGGAAGCGCATTTCCACATCTGTGCGAAGGCCGGCGTCTGTCCTTCCTCTGCATTGTCTTCTTATGGCTCAGGGGGTGGTGCCCACTCAGAGGCCTTCCCCTGCCACCACAGGGACCTGCCGGGGAACAGGAGGGCCCCTGGACCAGCTTCCTACCTCGGTTTCCCTTTTCATCACGAACAACATTGGATGTCTCTTTGCGTCCAGAGCTATTCGCTTGTGACACTCTTCCATGCCCATTGAGGCCGCCTTCTAGCTTTTCTGAAAATAAAACAAAGTCATAAAATCAGTACATAAAGAGCATGTTGAGGCTACATTGTTGGAAAGTGCAATCCCCCCCCCCATCCCCAAAAGGCTCTGATTTGACAGGGATGTGGGGAGGCAGGTCAAGCGACTGCCTAATGAAGACGAATGGAGAACATGGTTGGTACCGGGACTGCGCGGGGGGCTCCCGGCCCAGGTTGTGGAAAGTATGATGGAATGTCATCGCTTCATTTATCAGTGTCATATTTGGGCTAAAAGTGAGCAGTCTTGTTCTCCTTTCTCCCAGATGGATAGGTCAACTTTAATATGTATGGCTCTTGTAGAACATTTGTTTGATGTATTTCCATTAGCTAGGCAATAATAGAAAAGCAGTGGAGAGAAACACAAAAACAGGTCCCTTCCTATTCAAGTTGAAATACAGCGCACACGATTGTAGAACCACAGCCTGAAGTGCCATTGATCCCCCCCCTCCCCCCCCCCCCCCCCCCGCCGCTTTTGGTTGATGACATGATTGTATATATTAAAGATCCTCGTGAAAATAATGGGAAGGCGGCATGAACAGGCTATATATTGAGAGCAGCTGGCAGTGTATAAATGGTGTTGTCCTTTGATTTTCATGATGCGGCCATATAATTGGCGAATTTCTCACGGCTATATATTAAATTCTTCACCCGACGTCTTATTTTAGAGTTGGGAGTAATGTGTAGTCATCCTCTGGGTTCTACGGTGACTCTCAGTAAAACTAGGATTTTTTTTTCCCATGTGATAGAGCCGATTGTGTTCGTTCGCTGAATAATGTTGACTTTTTTCTTTATATCTTTGTGGGAGGAAGAAAAATGCCTTGTTACAAATAGCATTTCCCCACATAGTGACTGCATTGAAGGCCAGACCCTTTGCACGTGCAGAAAGATTGGCCCTGCAAAGACATCCGGCTCCCTGTTTATTAGCTGATGCTCACATTTTGCAGGAATCGAGACGTCAGGACATTACTCTTACGCTGCGGAGCAAACCTAGCTCTCGGTGAGGTAGGTGTTGTCTTAAGTGCAGAGCAAACATCCTCGCCATATGTTTCTATAATTTAAATTAATTTGGTACAGTCATACTGTTAATCTTTAGTGACTTGTTGATTGGCATTTTGCAGACATATTTCTGGAAGGCTCCCAATGCCATTTTCTGCAGCCTCTCTGGCAGTAGCAAAGAGCAGCGTTTCCACAAATTGGAATCTTGTACAGCCCTGGGAAGCGAGCCAAGATTTAAATTAGACAAAAACCTCTGCTCTGGATATAGCTTCTATTCTTCAGCTGCAGGCAGAGTGATTTGTTTAATACAGTCAGCCCCGGAGCATATAATAGACTGATGTATGAGTCACTCCTTGGCAATGTGTGTTTCTTAAATTTATATAGATTGAACAACTGGTTGGTAATGTACTTAGTTACAGTTGTACAAACAATGACTATTAGTAGGGCTGAAACAGGCCTGGAAAAGCTGCCCTGGGCCGGTGTTCGCGGGGATCCTAAAGCATTGCCGAATTTCAGGCTAATTCCCCTTTTGAAGCTAAGGGAGACTCTGTTTCATAAACCTGGGCGTGTGATTTTAATTTTTTTTTTTTTTTTTTTAGCAAAGTAGCAATAAAAGTTTTATGGTATAGTTTTCTGTTTCTCATTTTCTATTTGTTTAAAATTGAATTTGCTTCAAAAATGACACCTAACATCAGTCTGCATTTGGGGCAGGATCACTGGGTTGCAAGTTGTGTGTGTGTGTGTGTGTGTGTATTTTTTTAAAAGACATTCACTATTTCTCTGAAAAGAACATTGGTATCCATACGTGGTTTTCATTTCTTTTCCCAGGTTAGGTTGTCACTGGCGTGAACTGTTGGTAGTCCAAGATCTTTCTGAACAACAGAGATCTTTTCGGGGAAAGAAAGCATGCGCTCCACAAGTTCAGTTCATGTTTATGCAAAAGATTAGCATCATTAGACCAGATCTCACTTTTTTGAGGGTGGGAGGGGTGGGGGGAGGAGTCCAAAAGAAAATTGATTTCGCTTCCTCAGGAAAGTGGGATCTCAGAGAGGATGTTCCGGGACACGCAGATCGAGGCGACGTAGAAATCTGTCTGTGCAGCCGAACAAAGCCGTCCTGTTGTCCCCGCTGAACGCTGGCTTAGCCTCGGTGTGAGCATTTTTGAACAGCGCTGTCACCTGCGTTTAGACATCACTTGTTTTGCGAGGCAAAGGGGACCACGTTGATCTAAAACGTTTTAACGGCTTTAAAAAAAAAAAATATATATATATATATATATATATACTTTCGCCAGCTTGAGCGCTTATACAGTAACACACCCGGTAAATATTGAACAATACAAAGACATCTTTCATAACAGTTCATGGTGTGTGTGCTGCGTGTGCTCGGGGGAAGCCAAGCGGTAGTCAGTGGCGAATGATATGCCAATCAAAAACGCCCGTGGCCAGTGCCAGCTGGGGACGCAGTACCTGATCCGGCAGCGCCAGCTTGATGGAGCCAGCTCTTCCTCTTCTCAGGTTCAGCTCGCGTTTGCCCTCGGTGAGCGCTGCTCATTTGCATGGCGTGAGGGATAGTCTACTTGACAGTTTGATACACTTAAACCATCTTGATTATATGGTATTTTGCATGTATTTTTAAGCCCCCAGTTTCTATGTTCCATAGGCTTTTAAGTCTTCAGCGGCAGAGAATGAAAGAATGTCGTAGGTCGAATCTGATTGTGTGTGTGTGTGTGTGTGTGTGTGTACAGCATCTAGTGAAATGGGGCAGAGAGCCTCTTCCCATCGGCCCGGGCTCAGGATGGGAATGTGTGATCGCTGCTGATGGTGGGCTGGGGGTCGTGTGCACCCTTTCTTAGGCCTACATTCTAGTGAGAGGCCATGGAAGGCCATGTGAGACTCAAGTCTAGAGCGAAACAGAGCCTTATACTCTTTTGCCCTCCCTCCTACCCCCATGATGACTTGGAGAACTTCTAGATGAATTTGGGAGGAAATGTGAGGATCAGGTGCCTCGCTGTAAGAAGTTGGAGATGGTCTGTGTGCCAGCTGTGCCCTGGAAGGTCAGGGGTGCGTCCAAACATGGGGGTGGGCGTTAAGGGCACACCAGCTGGCACCAGACAGACTGGCTTCAGATCCTCTGCCCAGCACGGGTGCCTGTCCGGTGTGGCTTTTGAACAAGATGCTACACTGCTCTGAGCATCCGCTTCTGCAGCTACAACTTGGGGAGAAAGGAACACTCCCCTTAGAACTTCTGAGCAATTGAAAGGCCCCGAAATATCCATGAGTGTTAGTACTGACATGTCCGTCTGTTAGCTGCTTTCGATCTAATGAGATTTGGAAAAGCTGGTCCAGAGTGGTAGCTTTCATTCATGCTTTCCTCTCATCCGCAAATTATCTGGTAATTATCAGTGGAAGGTCCCACGGCTGTTCTCCACATTGTGGGAAGAAAGGAATTTTGAAGAGAAAATAAGGCATCTGAGAATTGCATTATAGGTAGGAAGGGAGATCTTCTCTGATTTCAGATATACTTTCTGAATTCCGGACTCCTTGGAAGACCATTTCAGATGATGTCTGAAAGGCAACTGAGTTTTCTTCACATCTCTTATGAGCTGATCCATAATCATAATCCTTCAACTCAGTATCAGTACGAGCTCATTCTCTTCAATGAAACAGGAGCTTAGTGGATTCAAGGAGTTTGTAATGAGCTTATAGAACCCCAGCTGGTGGGTGGGATTTGAACCCATAACCTCCAAATGACAAGCACATGCCCTTTCCAACTGAGGCGGCAAAATTCCTATTTTTAGGAGAATAACTTCTTCATGGAAATTCTGTTAACCACTCGCCCTGTGTGGTGCTTGGGAGGGAGTTGTCACTCGTGAGCTAATGAAACCCTGTTGGCCATTGGACATGAACTCTTGTGCCCACTGGCGTACCAATGACACAGGTGGGTGCTTTTGTCACAGGAAAGCAAGTAAACTAAAAAACCTCCTCTCCTCTAGTATCATATAATCAGGTTGGCAAAATAACCTTGCATTTGATATAAGAGAACTGCATAAATATTTATTGATAGCGGGATTCAAAGAGTGACGGTATTAGATGCAAGTTAGTGTGGTAGAAACGATGTGTGAGTATGGAGAGGACGATTTTTTTTTAAAAAAATATTTTATTGATTTTTTTTTTTAACAGAGAGGGAGGGAGAGGGATAGAGAGTTAGAAACACCGATGAGAGAGAAACATCCATCAGCTGCCTCCTGCACACCTCCTACCGGGGATGTGCCCGCGACCAAGGTACATGCCCTTGACTGGAATTGAACCTGGGACCTCTCGGTCCGCAGACCGATGCTCTATCCACTGAGCCAAATTGGTTAGGGCGAGAGGACGATTTTTGATGGAAGTTTTTATTGGAGAGATGGATTTGATCAGAAGTTTGAAGGTCAAAAGGACGAAGAAAGACTAAGTAATATAGAACCATTGAGATGGCCCCCAAAGCCAGGAGAGGCAGAAATGAATACATGGGAGATGATGACTTGGTCAGAATAGCCCAACAAGCTGTAACAAACAGATCCACAATGGAGACTAGAGTAACCGTAATAGAGGTGCATATCTTGCTCACCTGTTCAGCTCCAGGTTGGGCTTGCTGTTTGTGAACCCAGGCTGATGGAGGCCCCGTTGTCATCTTGAAGTGCCAACAACCGTCTTTACATGCCAACCAGAACGTGGGGTGCAGGCAATAGGAGGTGGAGAAGCCATCCTTGGGTCGCACACATCTTTTCTGCTCAGGTTGCCTTGGTGAGAGCTGGTCATATGGCCCTACCAAGATGCAAGGGGGTTAGAAACAGCCAGTTTCTAACACGGCCTTCCATTGACTTCCCCCCGCTCTCCCATGGAAAGAGGAGTGACTTTCAGAACATAATTAGCTGTTGCTCCCCCAAAAGGTAGAGGAGATCCGATCCGTCTGCCAATATTCGAGGATTCTTTGGGGAGTTGGAAGAACAGATTATACAATTATTCTTAAAAGAGGGTGTCTTGGGTCATCAGCCAGGACATATCTGCTCTCCTAAGATAGAAAACTCAAGCCTCTCCATATGGGCGAGGATAAATGTTCGAAGAGCACATGCCTGCAGGGAGAGGTATACACACTGGAAAGGCATCTGAAGTGTTGGCATTGAGGGTAAGAAGTGTGCCAACAACCGAAGAGCTGTCTGGGTAATTATGCGCTTAAACAGGTAGAAGTTGGGGAGATAATTACCACCATTCTTCCAAACAAAGGGCAGGATTTTGTAGGAAAACTGGGGTTTCCAGAGGTGGGAGCAAAGGCCTGGGGCATTTAAATGAAGCAGTCACATCCCAAGCTCTAAACAAGGTACCTTGTCTCAGATTCTGAGACGGACGGGGATGAAAATAAAGAAGACGTTGACATTTTCTTGTCGTAAGAGGAGTTGGGAAGGACAAAAGAGAGTGTTCAGCGTTGTCAAATATCTATAACCAATCGCCTGCCTTTATTCTTGCGGGTAATTCTCTTCAGATGATATTTTGTATACAGTGTGCTTTATTGCTTTTTCATCATCCTGGAGTTTATTTATACATCTCTTTTTTTTTTAACCTCTCCAAGGAACTCACCGTTACTGCCCTTATTTTACAGTCCAATTTATGGCTGTGCTGCACTTCAATAAAAGAGTGTTACTCTCCATGTGTCCAGCGAGCTGGGTTCTGAGAGGACGAGGGTTGGCGGACTTGTGGGCGTGTGAGTGTGGCTGGCTGGGCGTGTGAGTGTGTGTGCAAGGTTAAATGTTTCTTAACCCTGCCTTCCAGTGATGTCTTCCTCTCACGAGATGCCGCACAAGTCCTTTGGCATCCTGCCCCCTTCGCCCCCGTTGTGTCACTGGCTTCAGATGCCTATTTCGTAGGACAGGGGTCCTCAGCAGGGGTGAGGATGGAGAAGGCGGAAGGAAGCTCCGTTGTGTCCACGGGCACTGTGCTCAGTGGGAGCACCAAGGACGTGTGTGTTCCACGTGTAAGCGGAAAGGGGAGAACCCCACCCGATTTGCCTTCAGAAATATCCTTTCGATCTCCGAACAAAGCCAGCGTGCACGGTTTTGCTTTTGTTTGCTTTTTCCAGGTGGGTTGTGTGATGTACCTTGTGCCTCTCATGAAAACAAAATTGCGAGTTGAAAGAGTCTACCCTGGAGGGGGAGGAAGGGAAAGCAAAAATGCTTTTCTTCGTCTTGCAAATCCGAAGCCAAGAGAAGGCCTTCTGTTCTTCTTGTCATACCCGGCAGCACCTGGTACACGCGGGGCCCTGACTCGGCTGGGAAGGGGGAAAGCGACTTCGTTTTGATCGGTCATCTGCCCCCGGTCCCCGGTACAGTCAGTGCGTGCAGATTCAGTTTCCCTTGACTGTTCCACGTCCTAATGCGAGGAATTGTTATAGTTTTAAAAGTGATGGACAAACAAGCGCGCCAATTCAAAAGTTTTCGAAATATTGCCCAAGTCATTGGATACCTGAATTCGTCCTACAGGTCGGTTTTGAGAACTAAATCTAATGTACAAACCTGGGATTAAGTGAGGGGGTACTGTTTCAAAGTCAGCCTTTGTCATGTCAAGGGGGCCTAGCAGAGCTGTTAGGGTTGGCGTCCTTCAAAAGCCAAAATTCCTACTGTCCCACGCTGCGGGGCCTATGGCCTGAGCGTGGTGTGACATTCGGCTACGGGCCCTTTTTTTTTTCCACGAGAGACCAGAAACCTTGATAAAATTTATTGCAGGACATTGAAAAATACTGACAATGCCGTCTTCTGATTACTTTTTAAAATTCTTACCTGAGGGTATGTTTTGATATTCTTAGAGAAAGAGAGGAAAGGAGAGGGAGAGAGAGGGAAGCATTGACGAGAGAGAGAAACATCCACCAGTTGCCTCTGATATGCACCCTGACTAGGGGTCAAACCTGCAACCTGGGTATGTGCCCTGACTGGGAATAGAACCTCGACCTTTTGGTGTATGGGATGGTGTTCCAACCCACTGAACCACCCAGCCAGGGCATGATCTTATGATTCTTGATGTGAAACCCCAACCAAAGTGCTTGTGCTCCAGTTTCCACTCTTAGAAGGTGGAGCTAACACTGTCATTGACCTCACAGGGTCATTTATTCATTTAGGCAGGAAGACTTACTTAGTACTTGCCCCGTCTCACATAGCCCGTTCAGTACTCAGAACGAAATAATGAGCAAAAAGAGATACAATTCCATTGTGACATTTACAGTCCGTGGGGCTGGCAAACAGGCCAATCAGATGATTCCCCAAATAGGTGAAACTTTGCTACGGAAACTCAAACACCGTACGTGGCACATACTTAGCATTTGATAAATGTGAGCTCTTGTTTGCAAGTAGAATGCAGCAAGTCCTAATCCTGGCAACACAGCCAAATAAAAACCATTGTTTTAATTTATTTAACACAAAATTGAAAGGCTGCTCTGAGTCTTTTTTTAAAAAAAATGCTATTTTCAATTACAGTTTACATTTAATATTATTTGTATTAGTTTCAGGGGTACAGCATGGTGGTCAGACTGTCGCATACATTACAGAGTAATTACAGTATTATCGACTGTATTCCCTGTGCCGTGGTTTATATCTCCATGACTGTTTTGTAGCTAGCATCCTGTACTTCTCAAGCCCTTCACCTTTTGCACCCAGTACCCTAACCCCCCTCCCATCTGCAACCATCTGAGTCTCTCTCTGAGTCTCTTTCGATTCGGTTTATTTATTTTGTTGTTTGGATTCCACAAAGAAATGAAATCATATGGTACTTGTCTTTTTCTGACTTAATTTCACTGAGCAGATGACACTCTAGGTCCATCCATGGTGTATGAGTGGTAAGCTTTCCCCCATTTTTTATTATGGCCGAGGAATATTCTGAGGCTTTCGATGTGCACTAACGTGGCATGTCTCCTGGAGGGGTTCACGATGGATTAGGGAGGAGGAGGAAGGAACCAACCGGTCACATGCAGTGTGTGAGACAGCGTGGGCATCGCCGCAGCACGGGGCAGGACCAACCAAGGCGTGAAGGATGGTGGACGCCAGAGGCCTGAGGGTGACAGCTGAAGGGGAAGGGAGAGGAAGGAGGCTGGGGAGGTGCGGGTGTGGCCTTGTGAGTGTCTGTTTTCCCTGCTGAAGAAAGGACGGGGTAACCATTAAGCTGTGGGCCTCTCTGGAGGACTTCAAGCCTGACAGGAACATGCTTCCTCAGATTTCCGTTTTGCAAGGCTGACCCCACCAAGGCCTGAGCCAGTCAGTCGTGCTCTCCACGCCTTGGCCGACTGTGTGAGTATGAGAAACCCCATCTTAGAAAGTGATGGCGAGGAAAATGGTGAGGGAGTTCATCTTTTTCCATTTAAAAAGTGTGTGAGATGTATATACTTAAAAAAATAATGTAATGAGAATGTTACTTAGCAGATCCCTGGAAAGAATAACTGCAGACACAGTGTGGAGGGTGGAGGAGAGGGGGGAAAGTGGAATATGAGGGTTGGCTAGGATGGGTGGTGCCTTAAGAAGTCACCAGAAAGGTATGTGTAGTTGGCAAAGCTGATTGACCTTACCTGGGGGATGAGAGAAGATCAAAGGGGATGATTGGGTGGGAAACTTAACAGGTAATTCTGGGTTCCTGGAGAGAACAGGTGGGAGATCCCTAGAGATAAGTCCTGTGCTGGGTGTGTGGAATATGAGCTATTGGCGAGGCACCCCTGCATATACAGCAGGAGCTGGGAATTTGCAGCTCCCTACCTGACAGATACTCAGACTGGAGAGTGTTGGTGGTGGCTGAGGAAAGATCAGAGAAGGTGTTAAGAAGAAACTGAGAAGTTTTTTGGGGGGGGGGTGGGGAGGATAACACAATGGGCTGAGAACTACTGTTTCCAAGTGAAAATACTCTTTCCAAACGGGCTGGCTAAGCGTGTCAGAGGAGAGAAACTTCGAGGAAGTGTCTGTGGGATTTTGGAAATGACGAGTCTACAGTAGACATAATGACAGCAGATCATTACATAGAGGAAGACGGTTAGCAGGAGGGTTAGGGGAGAATGAGAGATCAAGGTGTGGAGAAGGGAACGGGTTAGTGGGATGAGGGGCGAGATTCATTTGAGAGGGGCTCTCCCCTCCCCCCAAGGATGAATGGGATTTGAACATTTTCGTAAGTGGAGGGAGGAGGCAGTGGAGTGGGACAAGTTGGAGAATCCAGTGGAAGGTGAATTGATGGAGCCAAGCCTAGATGGGAACAGGATTTTGAGTAGAGGGTGGGAAGGGGTGACTTCTGGTGCTGGTTTTGGGGTGACAGTTGAAGAATTCCTTGCCTGGTGGTCCACTTTCTTGGTAAGGCACATATTTCTTTAGTGGAGGGGTGGCTGAGGATTGGGGCAGAGAGCTGCCGAGAGGGGCAGGGGTTCACAGAACCGCTTTGGGAAATGGATAGGAAGAGTTATAAGGGTTTGCTGAGATCCGAAACCTTAATTATGAAGACACCATGCCTATCTGTGGAGGGTGGGTGAGATAGGAGAAGGGGCTTAAGAGGCACAAACTTCAAGTTATCGCATACCTAAGTCGGAGGCTTGTAAAGTACAGCCCGGGGCATATCGTCAATAATAATTATATTGTATAGTGACAGGTGGTAACGAGACTTACTGTGGTGATCAGTTTGTAATGTAAATATCCAATCACTGTGATGTACACCTGAAATTAATAGGATATTGTATGCTAGTTGTATTTTAATTAGAAAAAATCATGTATACTGGGAGATACATATTTTTGGTGTTCATGTATCCAAAGTCTATTAATCCTTTGTGTGCGCGTGTGTATGTGTGTGTGTGTGTGTTCCATAATGAAGGCTCATGCACATCTGTTGAATAAATGAGTTGTAGATTTTTGCAGGCAATTTTTTGGGGGGGAGGTTGATTTTTCTGGGCTGCAAGTAATGTCAAGATTTGAATCCCTTTTCCTGTGTCTTTTGTAAGACCTTTACCCCCCTCTTTGGTGGATATTTCCTCTTCCACCAAAAAATAAAGTTCATGTGAGCCCAGCCAGCCTGGCTCAGTGTTTGAGTGTCGACACTATGAACCAGGAGGTCATGGTTTGATTCCCAGTCAGGGCACATACTCAGGTTGTGGGCTCAATCCCCAGTGGGGGCCGTGCAGGAGGCAGCCAATGATTCTCTCCCATCATTGATGTTTCTCCCTTTTTCCTCTATGAAATCAATTAAAGATATTTAAAAAGAAACAAAAATATTTTAAAAATAGTTCATGTGAAAATGACAAATTAAACCCAAATGATTACTGTCTTCCATAGATAAAGCAGTGCACGCAGCTAACCCTGCAAGAGTCCTAGCTGTCAGCATGGTCCTTGCCCTGCGACTCCTGATGGGGGAGGGGATATGGGTGGTGGGATGAAGCTTAGGAGGAATTCATTCTTCTCAGCACGTGCTGGCTGCTGCAAAAGAGATGGGGAGGAAAGGGTATGAAGATCCTAAAGAAGGGGTCAGCAACTCAGGTGTCCTGAGCTGAGAAGGTCCCTGCAGGGGAGTTGGTGTTTGCACTGTCTTGGTGAATATTTGGAATCTCAAAGGGAGGGCATAGTTGGGGGCAGAGGGGTGTTAGAATGCAGGTGGGAAGAATTAGCATCTCAGATGGAGGAGGTGGCCTGAAGTTGGGAAAATGTGAGATGTGTTCAAGAAAGAAAATATATACCAGAAGGGGAGAGGGGGGAGGGGAGAGAGAGAACAGTCCATTCGTTATTTCTTTTCTGGTTACCTGGAAGTCTCTCTTTGCTGATAGAGATTAAGGAAATACTTGTTGGGACATGTTCCATTGCAAACATTGGTTTGCCTGATTGCAGAACTAGTAGGTGCTAATTTTAGAAAGCATAGAAACATTAAAACAAAATTTCTATCCTACTGCCCGTGGTTTTGAATCATGGTTTTTCTATGATCCCATGACCATTTTCCTGTGTCAATAACACCACTTCAGAATTTTCGTAACTAAAACGGACCCATCTGAAGCACACAGCCTCTCTGGAATGAGTATATCTGTTGCAGTGAGACACCTGGGGAGACCTAGTTTCGTTAATGACATTTCTCTATACTATTGGAGTCCGCAAGGTTTGATGAACGTTAGGGTCTATTGAAGATATATTACACTGTGCTTAGTGTCAGAGATGCTCTCTGCTTCCTGCTGCTACTTTGTAAGGTTCCATGTTATCACCTGGACCTGCCCCCATTCAGATTTCCCAAGAGCAGGGTGAGGATTCCTCGGTCGGCATTTGTCACAGAGCAACCCTTGAGGTTCCCCATGACCGCACAAGGCATCAACTCCAGGCTCCGCCATCAGAAGTGGAACCTCCTCTCGTTGGTAAAGTTACTTTACTTGTATTAAAAGCTGCTCTGGCTGGTCAAGGAGGCGGCAGCCTTCAACATTTTCGCCCAGTGATGCGTGGGTAGGCACGGAAGGTTTCCTTCCAGCTCTTGTGCTCGGGAGGGGAATTTGTTCCTGATCAGTGCTGGGACGAGGTGAGTTCTTGTTTCCTCAGCTCTCCTCTTCTGATCAATGGCTAGGGGTCAAGACCTTTGGCAACATATTTCCTGTTATTGCTCATGGATTTACTTCCTCATGGAGGAATCTGATCTTTTATACTGAGAGTGTTCCTTTTATATGAACCTTTATTTTTTATTTATTTATTTTTTTCCAGTTGAGCCTGGAGATGTTCAGGTTTCCCCTTTTATAATCATATGAACATCATTAAACACGGAAGAGAGAGGTTGGGTGACATGCGTCGTGTTTGAGGGCTCGGTCTTCTGGGAGCACTTATTTTGGGATGGAGTGTTCAGAGAGAACAGTGGGGAAGGGAGCGGCTTGGGGCTGGTGCCAGATGGCCATCCCTCACGGAATCTCTTACTTCTCCCAGGAGCCCTGTTATCCCCGGTTTATTTTCAATATTAATCTTGATATGAAGGCAGCTGCAGTTCTTAAAAAAATTCATACCTCTAACGTATTTTTATTATGGCCAAAGTAATTTATAGATAGGCTTTCTGACGGATGCTACTTTCCCCTCAGTTATTAACCAGCCCTGCGGAACGTGGGGTAATTTTTCCTTTGTGCCGTATATATTCTTCCACTGGTAGCAAGGCAAAAAGAAAAGCTCTCTAGGAAAAGATGGAGTCAAGTATAGGTTAGTAATAAGTGCATTTTATAGGAGTCCTTGTAAATGAGGTGCTAACATTTTACTTTAAAGCCAGGCAGGTCGTTTGCCTTTTTTTTACATTTCTAAGCCCATCCCCTCTTTACTGACATGTGGAGAAGGTTGGTGAGTTTTAGATTGTATTCACATACTATCTTTAGCTTAAAATGCAGCCTCACTGATGTCCTTCCGTGGTTCTTTGAAGGTTTTTGCATCTGTTTTACTGCCTTTTCTGTCACTTTTGCATTTACATCTCGAGATACAATTTGCCTTTATGTAGCTGAGTTGCTCTTCTGCAGTAGAATTTGTTTTTTGCTGAGGTGCATGAAAGTTGATATATGATTTAAGAGTCGCTGCTTACAAATGGCTGTATGTAATCACATCTTTTTAGATTCACATCAGGGAATGCTAAGGTCATCTTGAGTGTATTAGTACACAATGGCTGTTTGGGATTCTAAGAATAAAATGCCTCTCTTATTTAGGAACTAGAGGCCCAGTGCATGAAATTCGTGCAAGAGTAGGCCTTCCTTCCCCTGGCTGCCTGCACTGGCATCCCTCTGGCACCTGGGACCCAGGCTTCCCTCCAGCTCTGGCTTCGTCCTGAAGGATGGCCAGAATGATATCCAGTCTAATTAGTATATTGCCCTTTTATTATTGTAGATACTTAAATTTGTGGTTATCTAAACTAATAAAAGCGAAATAGTAAAATTAACCGTTTCTCCGAGACAGGGTAAGCCACGCCCACCAGCCAATCACAGTGGCTGTATGCAAATTAGTCCAGGCAAGATGGCGGCCGGAGCCACGGGTGAGTCATGGAAACCAGCCGGCAGCAGAGTGGGCTGGGCGGGTGGTGGCTGATGCCTTGCAGGGTCCAGGCGTGCAGTGACCCGGCCTATGGGGTGGAAAGGCCCCACACCCCAGCGCTGTGAGCTCCGCTTCGGCTCAGAGCCGCTGGGGAAGGAGGCGCAGAGGACTTGGCCTGCGGGGCGGAAAG
>PVJC01023588.1:0-26276 GCA_004026665.1 Murina feae | reverse complement strand
TCTCTCTCTCTCTCTCTCTCTCTCTCTCTCTCTCTCTCTCTCTCTCTCTTTTCTTGATGAATCTGGTTAAAGGTTTATCAATCTTTTTTTTTTTTTTTTCAAAGAACCACCTCTTGACTTCAGTGCTTCTTATATTTTTTACCCTTTGGTCTTTGAGAAATTTCTTTCAGGGTTTTGTATGTCAACTATTCCTAATCTTTGGGTCTTCCCTACCTTTCCTCCCTCCCCCCAGTATCTTTAATGCTTTCAGCTTTTCTTTATTCTACTTTCTTTTATATTTCTGGTATATTTTTTCTAAGAATATGCAAATATCAGTTAGTATTCATTTTGTGTTTTAGATGGTCTCTTTTTTAAAAAAGGTCAGGTTGTAATTAGCATATAGTAAAAGCCATCCTTTTTATGTGTACAGTTTAAAGAACTTTGTCAAAAGCATATATTCATATAGAAGATCTAGAACATTTCCATCACCCCAAAAAGTTTCACTATGCCCTTTACAGTGAGGCACTATCCCATCCTCCATCCCTAGCAATCACTATTTTTTTTTTTTTGCCTATGTGCTTTTGCTTTTTCCAGAATGTTACATAAATTGGATCATTTTAAATGTAGCTATTGAATCAGGCTTCTTTCATTTACCATAAGCTAAATTTCTAGATTCATTCATGTTGTTGAGTCCATTAGTAGCCACTCCCTTTCATTGCTGAATAATATTTGTTGCATGGACGCACCACAGTTAGTGTGTCCATTCAAGTTGGTCTTTGAATAAAAGCTTCCTGGGCATTCAGATTCTGGGTTTAATTTCTGGAGCAAAGTCTAAGTTCATATTCCAGCTCATACACTCACTGTGTGCTTAGCATCATTGTCAATTAAGTGAGGATAGCACCAACTCCACAGGCTTATTTTGACATTTTAAATGAACTAATAAGAAAATGCTTAGAACAGCTTCTGATACATAGCAAGCACTCAGCAAATGTTCATTTTTAATTCTCTTACAACTAATTTTTCCTGTTTTAAAATTTTTGAAACTTTTATTGTAAGATTCCTATTGCGTGCTTTTTTTTTTTTTGTCTTTTAATATGGTAGACAAAAAACATTACTATAAAAAAAAATAAGAGCTACTCATTGAGAATTTACCCCGTGCCAGGGTAATGTTAAGCACTTTACATGCAACATCATGTTTAACCTCATAACAAGTCAATAGTTAGGAACTGCCCTGATTTTGTAGATGAGCATTGGAACCTAATTTGCTTGACCTGGCAGTACTATGAGGATAGTCCATGCCCTAAGCAAAATGCCTTCAGTGTGCTTTCCCTTTTAGCAGGACCAGGAAGGACTCTCTTACCTTTCTCACAAAAACACTGGCTAACAACCCCTTCCCACCATCAACCCCTTTCAGCTCATGACCAGGGGTATGGGAGCCTTGGAGCATATAAAAAACCAGCTAGAAAAACTGGCAGACATGCCACAGTTCCTTTGTTTCTGTGAGAGTAAAAACACAACAAAAATTTCTAGAGGATTGGGGTGGGTGGGGAAGGACATAAAAACCAAAGTAAGATCAATAGAGGGCATCCTCAGCACTGTCAACCCTAAACTGCTGCCCCGCCCAGATACGAAAGTAAAACTATTTTCAGACTTTACAAAGCTGAACTGTAGGCAACAAAATATATAATGTAAATACCCTGCCATATTAGCACACCAAAATTCTTCCGTAAGACAAATCATCTTTCATGAAGACAGCTCATGTGTTAGCATTTTAAGAAGTGTCATACCTTTGTGAGGTAATAATGGGTCTGAATCTATTGTCTTTACAGAACCACCCTCCACAAGCCCAAATCTGAAAATAGCTTGCTTTTTATTAAGAGAAGATGACAGTAAGTGGGACGTTATAATACCCACTTGAGGTCGTTCCAAGCATGAATTTAAAATGGCAACTGAGTAGTCATGGCTCTCCCAGTGAGGTTTTGTGTAAGCTGAGTCTTCTTCCAATATAATTGGTGGAAAACGGGGTCACGGAAGAAATGCACTCTTTGTTCTGTGCATACTAAATACTAGTACCTTACCAGATAATTTACAGACACTGTATTATTTCATCATACCTGCTATCTGAATCCCAACTCTTCTTCTGACTAAATGACGTTGGGAAAACAATTTCTTAACCTTTCTGAGGCTGTGTATTCAGATATGGAAATTAGTGTTTCTCTCATAGGTTTGTGGTGAGAATTGAATGAATGAGATCTTAGACACAAAGACCTAAGCACCACGCTCACTCAAAAAGTCATTGCTGCCCGGCTGACATGGCTCAGTGGTTGAGTGTTGACCTATCCACCAGGAGGTCATGGTTCGATTCCTGGCCAGGGCACATGCCCAGGTAGCGAGTTTGATCCCCAGTGCGGGGTGTGCAAGAGGCAGCCGATCAATGGTTCTCTCTCATCATCGATATTTCTATCTCTCTCTCCCTCTCCATTCCTTTCTGAAATCAATAAAAAAAAATATTTTTAAAAAGAGTAATTGCTGGTGGTGCATCTTCCCAGACCCAGGGGGCTCCTGGACATGCTCCCCAGAATGAGGGTCCCTCTTCTGGAGAGGGAGTAGGATGTCTCTTACAGAGAACAGGGTAGAATCTCTCCGCTTGGGCTCTGATACCTGCAGGCAATGAAGTGGCTTTTAGTGTGTCCACAATACTAGCCATTCTTCCTCTCCCTGGATGTAAAGGGGAAATTTACAAGTAAGTTCAGTTAATTTGGGGAGGGCCATCTCTAAAATCTCAGGTCTATATGATATAAAATCAAGTTTTGGCTTTCTGAGATGATAGACACGGAATGTCTTAACTTGCAGTGTTTAAGAGTCTTTCGTCAATGTATCAGCCTTTTGATCTCTCCATATTTGGTGTGCTAAGCTACTGGCCATTCTTTGAAGTACCAGGTTCATTAGTACTGATTGTCCCCACCTTCCATACCTTTTTTTTCCCTGGGGATATATCTTTTTTTTTTTTACATAAAGTATTACAAAGATTAGTACATCTCTCTCTCTCTTTTTTTTTATTGCTTGCTGTTCTCTTCCCTTACCTCTCACTTAGTTTTCAAGAATCACTCATGTTTCCTGCTGTGTGAACAACTCCTGTGTCTCCACACTTCCCTTTGGCCAGACAAGTTGCTCTGTCCTCTTTGCTCAAGGGCACTGTGTCAGTTTCTCCAAATTGCACTCGGTGTGCACTGTTTGTTATTATGCCCACTTATACATATGCCTCTCTTCAAAGGAGGTCAACCCCTAAGGGTCAGGCCCATTCCCTGATGAGTCCTTCATTCCTGGCTCACCCCTCAGTTCTCCTCATTCCTACTTCTGCCCAGTAAAGTGTTAGCACATAAGCTGTTGTCTCAGGTTCTGTTTTTTGGGAACGTGGACTAAAACATGACCAGTGCCTTACAAAGTGCCTGGTGTAGGGTAGAAGCTTAAACGCTACTTGAAGGAGAGTTGGCATCCTCAAACTGACAATTATTTCTGGAGATTTAAAAACCGTCCTGCACCCTGGCTGGTGTGTTCAGTGGTTAGATTCCCTATCTAAAGCTTTACCTGGGGTGTAGGCTTGATCCCAGTCTCCTGGTCAGGGAGCATGTGGGAGGCAACCAATTGATATATCTCTCTCATATCAAAGTCTCTCTCTCCCTCCCTTCTACTTTATCTAAAAACCAATGGAAAAAATATCCTCAGGTGAGGATTAACCAAATAAACAAATAAATACATAAATAAATAAACAAACAAACACCATGATGCATAATGTTACCAAGTATCACTTGTAGGCAATCTGGATTTAGCTTTCTTATCCTTAGGACTTGTGGGAACCAACAAAATTTATTCCCTGGTTAATTTTATTTGTAAACATAAACCAAAATTGATGGTTGATGGAATAAACTTAGGGGAACCTTACCTATTTTCCAAGAAATGGACTTAATGCTACTGATGACTTCATAGCCCCTCCTTGCTTATAGTATGAAAATCTCACTGAAATATGTCCTGTCCTTCTCATCACACAATTATAACCTCTTTGTGCTTAACTTGTTTTACTTATAACAATACCAGTGAAGTCAAAGGCTTTATGGAACTGAACTGTAGTAAGAGTTTATCTAATAACATTTGCTCTTTAAAAACTCTTGTTAGGAATGTTTTGGCCATCATACCTCATTTCAACACATTCTTGCTCATTCAAACCTGTCCAACATAGATTAAGTCCCTTTAGTTCTTGGTTTAACAAAGACTGCCAGGAAATAAACAAAACATGTCCAACAGGAAGACAGCTCCAGTGGAGTGGGGTGGGGTTGGGTGGGGTGTGGTGGAGATGGAGGGATTGAGCATAAAAGAAAGAGAGAGAACTCATGAACATGGACAACAGTGTGGTGACTGTGGCAGGGGCAGGGGTCTAGAAGAGGGCATAGAGGGGATAAATGGTGATGGAAAAGTAAAATAAAAGAAAGACATACACACACACACACACACAAACACACACACTCATGTGCAGTCCAGAAAGTAGCCTATGGAGAAGACTTCGGAAGGCGATACCTAGGAACTTCTTCCCATAAAGTTGCCAACCTGAGTTAGGGTTAGGGAGCTGACACCAGCTTGAGTGAACAAACAAAAGAAAACAAAACAAATCTCAATGGGAGGCCCCGAATGTCGCTTTGGGACTAATACTATCGATTTGGGGGCAGAAAAGCCACAGCATTGCTTATACTGTGGCTTTTGGTTTACATGTTGGTCTCCTTCCAGGGGTGTGACTTGTTTTTTTCTCCTTTTGTGACACTTAATAAGCTCTCGATCCACGTTTGAAAGAATTGAAGGATACGAAAGCATCAATTTTTATGGATGTTTCTGTCTGAGAGGCTCATTTCTCCCAATTTTGTAGTTCCAAAACAAGGCCTCACCTTTCATAGAGCACTCGTGCTAGACTATCCACTCTTAAGGCCCTGTGATTGCTTACAAATGGAATAAAGCTCTACAGGAAGAGAGTTGTTATCAAAATTATTGCAAACCATGGTGGGCCTTCACATGTCACCATGTCCACTTAACCAAACTGCACAACCACCAATTCTACTATTGGACTCTTCCATTTATTTATTTTTAAGAGGGAACCTATAACCCCGACTCTGTCATACTGTCAGCTGTACTAGCTCCCTGTATATTTTTTAACATGAGGTTTCAGTTTTGTCCTCACCCATGAAAAGATGGTTTCAAGAGAATACAGCGCAGATCCTTACCTGAGTATAATGACCACAGACACCGCTGCACTTCCGAGTCTTGAAGTCATAGTGCTTAACTTCATTGTACCAGCTTGTGATGGCTGAAGACACAGAAAAGACGGACACAGTCCCACTCCAGATGTTTTCTCCCAGCGAAGTGAAATTTGGGTGCAGCAGGTGGGGTGTCTTCAACTGTACATTATGTGAAAACTGACATTTTCTTGCCCACGCTTTTGCAGTTCGGGCTAGTACTGGGTCCCAGGTCTGCAAGAATAAATATTAAACAACAAGAGGGTCAAGAATGGAACCTATTCATGCAACAATGTAACTGGAGTGAGCAAAGTGATGAAGTGTGATGACAAGAATAGAGAAGGAACCACTGCACACGGTCCTCTATAGAAGCATGGACTTCAAATAACAACTAGGGCTACTAGGAAACATGAGCATCTAATTTCGTGGAATTTAGGATCTGGGTGATTGACACAGACCAACATCTTACTGCAGATCTATTACAGGTTTCCCTGGCTCTCCGACAGTAGAGCAGACCTATGAACACTTCGTTAGCCAACATCGGTGTAAAGCGGAAAAGCAACGACCTTAGGACACATCTTGCTAACGACACACACAATAAGTGGAAATAAAGCACAAATGCCCACAGACGCAGGTCAAACCTTGACGCTGCAATGCTGATGTGGCTCCAGGCAGGAGCTTGATCAGGGTGCAGTGGCCTCTGTACAGCCGGGAAACCAACACTGAATACTCCTTTTGCTTTCACTTGTTTTTCCTCTTCAGGTGCCTTTCAGTTGGAGAAAACAGGGAGGGACGTAGGTCTTTTCGTCACTTTCTAAAAGCAAGAAGTATTCTGTATGTGCAAGATGTTGTGTGCTGTTTTACATCTTTCAGAAAATGTAATAACCACAATACTTGACACCTTCAGGAACTCAGAAAGATTAAAAACCAGCTCAAAGCCACAGAACTGGGATTCAAACCCAAACCAGTGAATCAAAATCCCCGTACTCCATTTGCTGTATTCCTGAGAAAGTCAGTACTCTGCTGGCCACAAACAGTTACACTTAGAGCCAAAAACCAAGCACAGAACCCTCACAAAAATTAAAAGGGAGCAAAAGACAAAAAGAGAAGTGCAATCTATCTGTGCCCCGAGGAGAGGAAGTGACCACAAAGAGAACTGAAATGTATTTGCCCAGCTGTTGACAGACAGCTACACCAACTTGTTTTGACCACAGGCTGTAAATTTACTGAGCACATTAATGACAATGAAAAAAAAAACACACACAACACAAACAAACAAACAACATCCAGTGTTACCAAGGATTCCCCTCCAAAAATCAGCACACATTAGTTGTTTCTGACTGACTTACGCCACAAACACTGATACCTTCCTCACCATGTACAGCATGTCACTGGCTGCCGGCTTCACCTCTGATCGGAACTTGTTATGAATGCGAACACAGTCTTTGATAAATGCTTCATTGTCGATGTCTGGTAAACTGTTTGCTGAATACGAGTAACTGGAGACCACAGAAACCATCCAGGCTGCCAGGGCAAGGGTGACTCGCATGCTCGGGCATCTGGCGCGGAGCCACCGCAGGTTCTGCCTGTGCGCCTCTAGGTTTTGCCAAGCACAGCCCACTTCAGCTTTGAGAAGTGAGAAAGCAGAACACGAGTGACAAGTTTGAAGATATGGGTTTCTCCATATATGGTTTGCTGCTTTTAACCCTGTTTTCAGTGGTTCTCAGTGCACCTATTACAACACAGATTTTTATGAGGCTGAGTCAGACTTTTGTCTGAGTTGGGGGATATTTCCAAAGGAAACCCTGGAATCTCCAGAAATAACAGTTTCAGTTTTTACAGAGGTTCTGCTGGTTAAATAAAAACATATCTCTTACTTGTAGAAATGCTTTTTAAAAACTTCTCTGGGGGGCCCTGGTCAGTGTGGCTTAGTAGTTTGAACATCATCCCTTGCACCAAGCAAGAGGTCCCCAGTTCAATTCCTGGTGGGGGCACATGCCAAGGTTTCAGGTTCGATCCCCAGTAGGGGGCGTGCAGAAGGCAGCTGATGGATGTTTCTCCCTCTCCTTTCCCTCTCTCTCTCTATAAAAACATATTTTTTAAAAAACAACTTTTTTTGGAGTATCTAGGTAACATCATAACTTGACCTAGATTTGTCCTTTTAAATACATGATGAGCTCTCTTATTTCTTGGGGAGAAATGATGTGTAATTCTTTATACTCCTATATATCCCTTCCTGATTATATTTTACTAGTATAAATATTCAAGCTCCAAAGGCTCTAGTCACCTATTACATTGAGAATCAGGACACCTGGGTGGGAACAGACAAAGAATCCAGAAAGGGAGAGAGACTATGATATTTACCAACCAAATGCAAGCACATGACAGCCATGGTGTCTGTGATAATGCTTCACACCATAATAACTTGAGATAAGCCAGTTTTATATATGCCAGTGTACACAAGTTAACTCTATCTGATTCACATCCTCTGAACAATCAGAAATCTACACTCCAAAGGTGGGAAGGTTATAGAAATAGACACCAGAGTTTGTTCGATAGATTAGGAAATGTTCAAGAGTGATTTCCTTTGGCGAAATGAGTAGTGCTCAACTGATGGTTTGTAGGAAGATGGAACATGCCCTCCTGCCATTGCATAAATGAGGTAAAGAAAAAGCCAAGCACAGCACTCCAGAGACCCATCCCAGAGGCCCCTGTCCCCGGCCTTAACTCAGACCTGACTTCTGACCTGGGCAGTCCTGGCTTTGGAGTGGATTTCAAGTGAGCCTCTCGTAGAATTGTATGATTGGAGCGTCCAAGGACATTCTGTTTGCTAATGAATGTTTATGTATTTAGCAGCACTTGTCCAAGACTTGCTTTCATACTGGCATACCATCCAATACTGAGGCTGTGGGGGTAGGGAAAATAGCTTTGATAGACCAGCTCTGCTGCATGAGGTTCCCCCTTTTACAAAAGGAGCCTGACTTTGGAGGCTGTGTCAGTTCAGTCAGCTGACAAGCATCAAGCTGGGGTTTTTTATTTTCATATTCATTACCTCACTGTCTCTCACAGTCACTGTGTGAGATACACATTATTATTTCCATGGATGGCAATACTGAGTTAAAGGGAGGTTAAATAATTGGACCAAGAGCATGACACTAGTAAGAGGCTAACCTAGGGTCTGTCTGACCGCAAATCCTGTTTCTCGTTGGTAAGAGTTCTTTAAGTTGTCTGGGTTCAAATCAAGTCCTGTGTACTGGCAGTATGACTTCGGGCTTTTTACTTCTCTGGGCCTTGACTTCCCTATCTGTAAAGTTGGGATAATAAAAGACCTCCTTATTGGATAGATAAGAAATTATTTGTAAGAAAAACCTTAGAAAGTGCCCTGACACACAGTAAGTATTGTACAGATTAACTATTATTATGATTGCTTACCTTTAATTACCCCAGTTATAAGTAGGCACAGTTCAGAGATACACTGAGAGTACATTTAACATGGAACATAAGCTCATTGTTATAAAAATAGATCTTGACACCATAAAAATTACTGCTCTAGATTCACAATGGACTTTGATGCAAATTACATCACACATGCAGAGATTTATTTGCTAAATGAGGCCACAATTTTACATAGTCCTGATTTTTTTCTACTTACCATCATTTGATAATTATGTTTTTGGTTACTATGACACTTAAACATTTTGAGGGTTGCACCATGCTTCCCCAAAGGCATACATTATAATTTACATAACAAATTAGTCTTGGATATTCAGATTTCTTCCCATTTTTCTTTGTTATAAATAATGCTACTATGGATATCTTTATACATAAGGCATATTCCATATTTAGTAGGATTGATTCCTAGAAAGAAAATTACTAGATATAAGCTGTGTTTTAAATATTTCAAATATAGAGTACCCAATTACCCTCTTAGAACTTGAACTAATTTCTATTGCTATCATTATCATATGGGAATTAAGACTATATATTATTTTAAACATCAGAACTCTGTGTATATATGTATCAGTTTGTGCATATTATCAGAGAACCAGAGCCAGATACTAGTTAAAGCGATGAAGATAGATTTTATTCAGAAACTACTGCGATAGGAAAAAGAGGCCTCAGCATAAATTGTTCTCAATTCCTAATGCAATAAAGACAGCTGGAGATTAGAGCCAAGGGGTAGAGCTGGAGTTGGGGGGAAATGAGTGGGTGGAAAATTACTGAGAGCAGTCCAGAGTGATCAGATATCAAGGGTGGGGATTGAGGAATTTGGTAACATATTGAGAGTGATCAGATATCAAGGGTGGAAGATATTATTTTCTCTGAACTGACATGGCAGGATTCTTGCTGGCACTGGTCTATGCAGATTTGGCAAGAATGGGGTGGGGGGATGGGGCTGGGGGGAGCAAGACAGGCCTGGTCCAGAACAGGGCTTGCTTAGAGAAATCTGACTAATGTTTGGTCAAAGAGAATGTTTTGTCCATATACATAATTAAGTACTTCCTCCCTTTTCTCCCTTTGCACTCTAGAATTAGTTTATAGCATCTTAACTTTAGCTGACCTCAAGGCATAGTTTTTCCAAAGAAGCAGTCACTGATGGTGGAAATGCAGACTAGTGCAGCTGTTATGGAAAACATTATGGAGTTTCCTCAAAAAATTAAATATGGAACTGCTATTGGACCCAGTGGTCCCACTTTTAGGAATATAATCTAAGATACTCAAAACACCAGTCAGAAAGAATATACACACTCCTATGTTCATAGCAGCACAATTTACAATAGCTAAGATCTGGAAACAGCCCAAGTGCCCATCAGTAGATGAGTGGATAAAAAAGCTCTGATACATTTACACCATGGAATACTATCGATACTAATAAAAGGGTAATATGCTAATTAGACCGGGAGACCCGCCAGGGAGGGCAGTTGGGAGCCATGAGGCCAGCAGGGGAGGGCAGTTGGGGACCATGAGGCCAGCAGGGGAGGGCAGTTGGGGGCCATGAGGCCAACAGGGGAGGGCAGTGGGAGCGAGCAGGCTGGCAGGCAGAGTGGTTAGGGGCGATTGGGCAGGTAGGCAGGTGAACAGTTTGGAGCCAGTGGTCCCGGATTGCAAGAGGCATGTCCGATGGCCGGTTTAGGCCAGATCTAAACCAGCAGTCAGACATCCCCCGAGGGATCCCAGATCGGAGAGGGTGCAGGCTGGGCTGAGGCATCTCCCCCCTCTCCCCCGCACAAATTTCATATACCAGGCCACTAGTGCAGCTATAAAAAAGAAGGATCTCTTACTCTTTGAGACAGCATGGAGGGACCTGAAGAGCATTATGTACATGAGTTAAGCTAATCAGAGAAAGACAAGTATCACATGATCTCACTCATCTGTGGACTCTAGAGAACAAAGTAAATTCTTGGAACCAAGAAGCAGCCACTGTGGAATTCCTCAATGTTGCCCTTGATTTGCTGTATGGTTTAATAGGAGAGTGAACATCCAAACCCAATTTACAAACATGGGGATCAATTCTGCTTTATTCTTAAACAGAGTAGTCACTTATTAAAATATGAATTCAAAGGTAATGTTACAATGAGAACTGACTACCAGTCATTTCTAAACTCTTTAAACATTGGTATATTTCTCCTACAAATAATCCTCAAACCTTTCTTTAGCATAGACACGTTTCAGAGAGAAATATCTACTGAAGGTTCACATGCTCTTTGCTGCATTTCTTAATTTGTAACGGTCCAAATACGAGTTAGCTCCATTTCAGCATAAAATCTGCCTGGTGTTCCTTTTCTGTTTCTCCATGGAGTCATGCTGTTCTGATTTGAGTAAGTTCTTGCTATGAACCCTCTCAAATTCCTGCAGGGACTCTTTGCTGGGGTGATTCAGAGGGTGACTCATAGGCTTCAGCAGTCACACCAGCAGCCATGCGGAAGCTGTACAAAGATCTTTGTACAAACAGCAAATTGTACAAGAAAATCAGCTCTTTTGTAGACGGCCCCAGAGAGCTGGTGTGCCATTACCAATAGCACACGCCTCCCCCTTCTGGCTGTTGGCTTCTACTCCGTCCAAGATTGAGGAATTCTAATGGTCGTATGTCAGACTATGCCACCTACTCAGAGGGCAGCTATCTTCTGCCAATTCCTACGACAGCGATCCATGGCCTTACACTTTTCATGTCATGGCCCGGTATGTTCTCAGTGACTGTTTACTTCTTTGTAATCCTAGAGAGTATGTATTAGAATGCTGCATTTTTGATGAGGAAATTGAGGGCCAGCATTAAGTAATTCAAGTTCACACAGTAAAGAAGTGAATTAAACTCAGGGCTATCTTTCTTCTTTATACCAATGACTCACACATCTTGTGCCTTAGAATATCCACCCTGTACCAACCCATCAAGTGCTTTGAAGCAGCCCTCCACAGTGTTTCTCAGATATGGCCAAAGTTTGAGGACCGATTTTCCTTCATGATGATTCTCTTTGCCCTGATGACATCTGCTCCATGGCTACCTGCTTAGGCTGAAGGCACTCAATCACTCTCATTCATTCTGTCTTAGGATGTTGGGACCCAAATCCTCCCAGCTTTGTTCTGCTGCTTCCAGATCATGGCTACACAGCCTTTCCTCTGTGTTTCTTTGAGGGATATGATATTCATTTATACTGAATTCTACATTTGCCATCATCATCCTCAGACCTCCCCTGCAACCGTCTTTGTCTCTGTTTGAATTATCTAACACTCTGCCCACAACTTGACTTCATTGATTTGAATAAATAATTCACATGGACATATCCTGGGCCTTACCAGCTGGAATTGTAGGCAGTTAGACAGACAGGAGCAGAGCCAGGTACAGAAGAAGGTCACCAGGATGGAAAGCCCCAGGAACCTAGCAAAGGACAATTGTAGGGTGGAACCTCTCCCCACTTCCCGCCCCCAGGGTGACTTTTCCTCCCCTAGCATATCACTGGTAATGAGGTTTGGAACCCCTGTCTTTCCTCCCTAGAGATAACATCTAAGCCTCAATTATATTTCAGCCCCAGGCCCAAATAAGCAACAAAACCAGCCTCAGGACCAACTGCATTGAATAAAGACCCCCCCTCTTAGTGTGAACCCATCAGTGGAGACCACAACCCTGAAAGAACACACCTGGAAAAGTGCTGAATGTTCTACTGAGATCTTCTACTGAGACCTCCCATAAAATCTCTGCCCTTAAAACCCTTAGGACCTAGGACCCAGCTTGCTTTCCCTCTGTGGAGCACACCCTTGCCTGTCCCTTCCCTTTTCCCTTCCCCACTCCCCTCCAGTCACATTACCACCAGCTTCCTCCCTCCCAAGCTGCAAGGGCCCTTCCTTACCTCTATAAGGTGTCCTAAGCCCATTTCTTCCAGAAATTACTTTTTCTACCTGCACAATTCACCCAGTAAATGTTCTCTGAGAGTTTGGGTCTTGCTCTGAATTCTTTCCTAGCCAGAACCGCAGTATTGAAGTTGCTGAACCCAGGTTTGGTCTGACCTCACTGGTCAGACACCTGGAGCTGTTCCTAAAGCCCACAAAAGAGTCTGGCTACTTCCAAATTCCACCTGGAAGTGCTCTACCTCCAAATTCTTACTCTTTGGCAACAGTATTCTTCCTTCCATCTCGCAAGCACTGGCCTTGCTGCTGCTTCCACATCCACTCTCCTAATTACTGGTGCTCACAAGCCTCTCACCTGGTGCTGTTCCCGCAGCCTACAACAGGGCTACTGAGCACTGGAAATGTAGCTGGTCTGAATTGGAATGTGTTCCAAGTGCAAAACATACACTGGAATTTAGACTTGATGTGAAACAAAGAATGCAAAATGTCTCCTCAATACTTTTAATATTGATTACATGTAGAAATGATAATATTTTTGATATGATGGATTAAATAAGATATATTATAAAAATTCATTTCACCTGCTTCTTTTTACTTTTATAATGTAGTGACAACAAAATTTAAAATAACCTGTGTGATTTTCATAAATTTCTATTAGACAGTGATATTTTAAATAAATATTATTATGAATATAATGACTAACAAAAGTATGAACTGATAGAATTTAGGAATATTTTCAACTAGGAACTTTGTGTATAGGCATATACTTAAAATAATATTTTGTTTTTTATAATTTTCCAAACTATATATAAATTTAAGTTTCTTATTTACATGAGATTAGAATTAGAAAAAAGTTATTGGCAATACTATCCTCATTATTAGAAGATTCTATAGATTCTGTACTAACATTTTATTTAATACTAGGGGCCTGGTGCACAAAATTTGTGCACTAGGAGTGGGGCTTCCTCAGCCTAGCCTGCCCTTCTCACATATTGGGACCCCTAAGGAGGTGTTCTACTGACAACTTAGGCCTGCTTCCTGCTCCCCTTTGTGGGAGGTGACCAGGCTAATCAGGGGAAGCCACCAGCCCCATCACTCCACTGCTGCAGCTACTGCCAGTCACCACAGCCACCAAGGTGTTTTCATCAACATGGACTCCAGTCCATTCACCATGAAAAAAATGATAACTTTCTCTAGGCATTTTCAAGATGTGTCTTTCATAGGATATGACATTTCGTTCTTTTTTTTTTTTTTATCCTCACCTGAGGATATGTTTCCATTGATTTTTAGAGAATGTGAAAGAGAAGGGAAAAACAGAGAGAAACATCAAAGTAAGAGAAACACTTTGATTGGTTGCCTACTGCATATGCCCTGACCTGGGCCCTGGCAAGGGAGAAGTCTGCAACCTAGGTACATGCCCTTGGTCAGAATTGAACCCAGACCCTGCAGTAAGCAGGCTGAGGCATTATGCACTGAGCCAAACCAGCTAGAGCAGGATATGACATTTCTTAGCCCTCCAGCAGTGGACCTTCATTTTTTTCTCCAGGAGTGTGGTGAAAAAACCCTAGATGGCCTTTTTGGATTCTTATTACCGAAGTTACTGAGAATATTACCAGTGGCATACAGGGAGCTTAGCCAATGAGCGGTCAGAAAAGGTGTTTCCTCTGTAGTTCACTCTTATCACTGACTCCACCCCTGCCCAGGCCTGTAACCTATTGCTGAGGCTGCAGGCTTGGGCAGGGGACCCCCAAACCCCTCTTATCACCAGCTTCATAGAGCCCAGGCCTGTAGCCTCTGGCCAAGGGTAGGCTATAGGCCAAGGCTACAGGCCTTGGAAGGGGACTCCTAGACCCCTGTGATCACTGGTTCTGCCCCTGCCCAGGCCTGCAAGTCTCTGCCTAAGGCTGCAGGCCTGGGAAGAAGAACTGCAAGCCCCTCTGATCATCGGCTTCACAGAGCCCAGGCCTCTGCGATCATCAGCTCTGATCCTGCCCACTGCCATTGCTGGCTCTGCCCTTGCCCCACTGGCAGCCTCTGGCGAAGGCTGCAGACCTGGGCAGGAGACCCCCAGGCTCTCCACTCGCGGGCTCTATCCCTGCCCTACTGCAGCCTGTGGTCAATGCTACAGGCCTGGGCAGAGGATCCCCAGACTCCTGCATTGCTGGCTCCACCCGTTCCCAGACCCCTGTGATCGCAGGCTATGAACTTGCCCCTTTGATCACCAGCTCTGTCCCTGCTCAGGCCCTGAGATCACCAGCTCCACCCCTGCCCCACTGCAGCCTCTGGCCAAGGCTGCAGGCCTTGGCAGGGGACCCCCAGACCCCTGCTTTGCTAGCTCCACTGGTGCCCAGACCCCTGCAATCTCCGGCCTTGCCCCTGCCCCCTCCGATCACTGGCTCTGCCCTTGCCCATACCTGAGGTCTCTGGCAAAGGCCTCTGGTCTGGGCAGGGGGTCCCCAGCCCCCTCTGATCACCTGTTCTGCCCCTCAGGCCTCCTGCCTTTCCCACCACCTGCCTGGTTAACAGGCCTGACCACTTCAGTGGCAGGGCTGAGCTGGACTGTGTGCCACCATCTTATGGCCATGAGGGCGGCCATCTTTCATGATGGAGCAATGCCTAACTTGAATATTACTCTTTTATTAGATAAGATGTGGCTATGGGTGCCACCATCTTGTGACCATGGGGGAAGCCATCTTTGTGATGATGTGACACCTAATTTGCATATCACTCTTTTTTTAGATAGGATAATTTTATTGATTTCAGAGAGAAAGGGAAAGGAAAAGAGAGATAGTAGCATCAACGATGAGAGAGAATCATTGGTGGGCTGCTTCCTGCATGACCCTCGCTATGGATCCACGTGCCCTGACCAGGAATTGAACCATGATCTTCCAGTTCATAGGTTGATGCTCAACTACTGACTCACACTGACTGGGCCTTACATATTCTTGTTTCATAATTAAAATATAGGCCTCTTCATTATCCAAGTATTCATATTCAATTCTCCACATTATAAGTGGGCATAGGGCAGCTAAAACAGTCAAACACAAACACAGAAACATTTGCTAATAAATGTATATGGAGTCATTTCCAATTCAAACATTCCTATTCCCTTATCACTAATACTTAATCCTAACAGGAAGACTCAACATCTTTGTAGCTTTCTTATTAATTTCACATATTGTCATCATACAATACAAGGTAAATGCAATAGAATAAATCAATTGCAACATGAGTGAGATTGCAATTCTTAATAAATATTTAAGATTTTAGAAATTTATTAAAAAGCTGTTGACAACCCTGGCTGGTGTGTTCAGTGGTTAGAGCACTGGCACATGGGGGAGGAAACCAATTGGATGTGTCACTCTCACCTCATTGTTTGTTTTTTTTTCTCTCTCTCCCCTTCCTCCTTTCCACTCTCTCTAAAAGTCAGTGGAAAAAATATTGGGTGAGGATTAAAAAAGAATAAAGCTGTTGACAAGTAAAATGTTGACTAGAATTAAATTGGTTAAAAAAATTTTTTTAGTTAATCCTCACCCAAGGATATTTTTTCTATTGAGTTTTTTCTATTGAGTTTTTTGTTTTTCTTTACATTTTATTTTTAACTTTTGGTCCTCATTTAAAGTATATTTTCTTGAAACAGTCCTCTTCTGATACCAAATACCCTAAGATAATTGTGATAGGTAAATTTTAAACATCATTATACATTTAAGCAAGGTAAATGTACTTTCTAAGTAAACAAAAATTCAAAAATGAATAAATGTTAATAGGTTAGTGCTTATGTTTATGAAGTATTTACAACATCTATCTAATAAAAAAGTAATATGCAAATTAGGCATCATTCTGTCACAAAGATGGCTGCCCCCATGGCCACGAGATGGAGGTGCCTATACCACATTCTATCTAATAAAAGAGTAATATGCAAATTAGGTGTCACTCCATCACAAAGATGGCCGCCCCCACAGCCACAAGATGGTGGCACCCAGTCCGGCTCAGCCCTGCCACTGAAGTGGTCTGGCCTGTTAGCCAGGCAGGTGGCGGGGGAGGCAGGTGGCCTGAGGAGCAGAACAGGTGATCAGAGGAGGCTGGGGGTCTCCTTCCCAGGTCAGAGGCCTTCGCCAGAGGCCTCAGGCATGAGCAAGTGAGGAGCTGGTGATCAGAGGGGTGTGAGGGTTCCCTAGCCAGGCATAAGTCCTGGGCAGGGGCAAGGCTGGAGATCGCAGGGGCCTGGGTACTGGTGGAGCTGGCAAATTAGGGGTCTGGGGATCCCCTGCCTAGGCCTGCAGCCTTGGCCAGAGGCTGCCAGTGGGGCAAGGGCAGAGCCGGTGATCGCAGAGACCTAGGCTCTGTGAAACTGGCGATTGGAGGGGCTTGGGGGTCCCCTGCCCAGGCCGGCATCCTCGGCCACAGGTTACAGGCCTGGGCAGGGGTGGAGCTGGGATTGGAGGGGCAGGGGTAGAGCCAGTGATAAGAGTGAACTACAGAGGAAACACCTTTTCTGACCACTCATTGGCTAAGCTCCCTGTATGCCACTGGTAATATTCTCAGTAACTTGGGTAATAAGATTCCAAAAAGGCGATCTAGGGTTTTTCCACCATACTCCTGGAGAAAAAAAATGAAGGTCCACTGCTTGAGGGCTAAGAAATGTCATATCCTGCTCTAGCTGGTTTGGCTCAGTTCATAATGCCTCAGCTTGCCGACTGCAGGGTCTGGGTTCAATTCTGACCAAGGGCATGTACCTAGGTTGCAGGATCCTCCCTGGTCAGGGCATATGCAGGAGGCAAACAATCAAAGTGTTTCTCTCACTTTAATGTTTCTCTCTGTTTTTCCCTTCTCTTCCACATTCTCTAAATATCAATGGAAACATATCCTCAGGTGAGGATAAAAAAGAAAGAAAGAAATGTCATATCCTATGAAAGACACATCTTGAAAATGGCTAAAGAAAGTTGTCATTTCTTCATGGTGAAGGGACTGGAGTCCATGTTGATGAAAACACCTCGGTGGCTGTGGTGATGGCAGTGGCTGCAGCAGCGGGGTGATGGGGCTGGTGGCTTCCCCTGATTAGCCTGGTTGCCTCCCACAAAGGGAGGCCAGTCTGTGGCTTAGGCCCGCACCCCAACGGGAGCAGAGAGCAGGCCTAAGCTGTTAGTAGGACACCCCCTGAGTGCTCCCAATATGGGAGAGGGGGCAGGGCTGAGGAACCCCCTTCAGCAGTGCCCGAATTTCGTGCACCGGGCCTCTAGTATTGAATAATACTGCTAGTTAGTCATTCATAAGTAAAACTCATTAGGCATCTAAACATAAATGTTCATAGGTAGAAACACAAGATATAAATGGGCAAAGAGATTATATATCCAATATAATCTTATAGCATTGAGACTTACCCAATCAGTGTTTACCCTGTTCAATTGGCTACACATTTTTAGCATACTTCATGTCTTAAATCTAAGAAGAAAATTTTTTTCCACTTGCTCAACCCAAAGGAAATGTGGTTTCAACCGCAATTTTGCTGTTTCCTTTGGACAGTTTAATTCTCTGCTTTCTTTTTCTGTTTTGTTTTTGCAGTTTCTTTGCTAAAGCATCTTCTATACAGGTATCCTCAAACTATGGCCCGCAGGCCACATGCCGGGTGTTTTTGCCACTGTTGCCTGTCCTGCTTAAAACAAGATATGTGCAGTGTGCTAGGAATTTGTTCAGTTTTTTTAAAACTATAGTCTGGCGCTCCAACCGTCTGAGGGACAGTGAACTGGCCCCCTGTTTAAAAAGTTTGAGGACCCTTGTCTAAAACATGTTCTGCCAGCTGTGGTTCTGTAGTAAGCAGTTAGAGAGGAAAAAAAGAAACTTAAACGGGATTTTCTTTTAAAAAATAAAAGTAAATATTTGGAAATTATTTTCTTTCTTTATCATATTCAACAAATGTTTAACCAAGATGTGCAACCATGGACTAATTCTTAGAAACAGTAAAGAATAAAATGAGTGTTGATTGAGGGGATAGGTATAAGCAGAGCAGGAGGGTGGGTCAGGTGCTGAGGATCATCTGAGCAAAGAGCCCAGCTGCCTAGCAACGGTAAAACACAAAACTCTTGAGCAGCCACTTCCTTAAGCGTTAATCACTGGAGATATGTGTAGGCCTCAACAGTATTTCAGCTCCAGGCCCAGAAAAGCAGCAAAACCAGGCACCCTCTCCAATCTGGGACCCCTTGGAGGATGTCCGACTGCCAGTTTAGACCCGATCTCACAGGAAGTCAGACATCCCTCTCACAATCCAGGATTGCTGGCTCCCAACCACTTGTCTGCCTGATTGCCCCTAACCACTTCTGCCTGACTCACTTATTTTGCTTAGCCTAATACTCTCCAGGTCTCTCCATGCTGTTTCAAAGGATAAGATAGCCTTCTTTTTTAGAGCTGCATTGTACTCCCTTGTGTAAATGTACTGAAGCTTTTTCTCCACTCATCTAATGATGGCTTGCTTCCAAATCTTGGCTATTGTAAATAATGCTGCAATGAAATAAGGGTGAACTTTTTTAGAGGTGCATATTATTCTTTCAAATTAGTGTTTAATGAATAGCTCAGTTTAAGGGTCATTTGGTCTAAAAACCCAACGTTCTGCCTTGTAGCAGTTCTCTTCTTTCAGAAGTACAATTTCCTTTTGTGCCACACAGGGAGGAGGCGGAGTCTGTATTGTTAAAACTTCCTATGTCTTTCAGCTTTGATTACTCTAGATTCCTACATAATGAAGTTTTCCTTACTTCCAGTGGCAGCAGCAGGATTTCCTACTCACTCATACCATCCATACCAATAAGGGACTCTGATAGTCAGCATTTGTTACTGATTTACTAATCTGGCACCTTTCACCACTGCATCTTTCTCTCCCCTCAGTATTGATATATGGTCCTAGGTAGGACCAGGGTTACATCAAACCCAATACGCTGAAATCTCTGTTTCTGATCCTCAGGCCATTATACCATGACCTCATCATACAGATTCAGCCTGCTGGTCAGTTGGAATTTTTATCTCATCCTTCAGAAATTATTTTTCTCATGGAAGAGAGTTTAATCTCAGACTTCTTAGTAATTAGAATCCTGCCACTGCTTTTTGCAATTATTTTCCCCTTGTTGACATAAGAAACATCCAAATCTGTAGATAATTTTTATGAGTTTATTTGAGCCAAATTGACAACAACTGCCGGGAAATAAATCTCAATGGATTGAGAAAATGCTCCAGAGAATGGCAGTTCTGCAGTTTATTTTAAACAAGAAGCAAAGCAGGAGACATAAGGAGGTTTACATGAAATCTATTGGTGGTAGATTAAGGAGGCTGACGAAAGCAAAGTGGGGACATCCCTGGGATTGGACCAAGAGCAACATGGAGAGATACACGTGCCTCTTTCACATTGGTGAGCACAGCACAGCCAGCATTTACAGTCCATAGAAATAGACTCTCTGGAGAAGGCGATTGTGCCTTCAGGGGTCTAGAAAGGAAGATTGCTCTGGCATTTCAAAGGTATGTTAGGTGCTAAAAGACAATAGACAGGCTCACATGAGGTAAGGGCTGACTTCTGTCAAGGATGCTATAGGCCTGGGGTGTGACTACCTACCATGACCCACTTTTAGTTAGGAATTTTTATGTTCAGACCATCCTGTGTGGTTACTTTTGGTCTCTGAGTTTGTTAGGCCCACCATGCAGGCATTCCTTGAGCTTGTCAGATGTAGTAGGTGGCCCCTTTTTTGTCACCCTCATCTCCTCCTTGGAAGCTGTAATCTATGCTGCATATTTGCATTGACACATGTGAAGTGTCAGTTACTGTAGGCAGGTCCTCTTTACCCACTGTGGTGACTGGAATTTCCCTTCAAGACTGAAACTGCCTGAGGAATGCAGTGGTGAGGGCCCCCGCTGTCATGCCTTTGGAGTCTTCTACAGCACCTTAGCCTTGCAAGCCATCTCTGCTCAATGCATACTTCCAACTTGAAAGATCTCCATGGGGGGTGTAGGCACCACAGCTCCTTACCCTTGTGTGGGCTGAGCTTTTCTGACTTGGATTGCACTCTAAGCCTCTTCCGACTGAATTTCACAGGTGCTTTGTAGTCTGAAGGCTTTCTCTACCTACTCCTGTTCTCCCAGTGAGATGGAAATTTTTAGGGATGAAAAAGACAGGTTTTAGAAATTTTAGAAATTAAGGGGATCATAGAGGAAACACAGGGCTGCAGAGCAGCAAAAGGTATATTTCCATAGACTAGGGGAGTTGAAAAGCTGCAACAGGTACATGTCCATAGTAGAATGAGGGAGCTGGAGACAGCAAAAGGTCTATAATTACAAAATAAAGAGAAGGAAGCCCTTCATCCAGAAGGAGAAGAAGAAAGCCCGAAGGGAATAGGAAAACAATAAGGAAGGAGGGGGTGAACTCACATGTCCCACATGAGGTTCAACCTTTGAGCCCAGGAGTTACTATAGTAACCAGCCTAAGAGATTAGTGACCAATCAGAGGAGATATCAAGGCACCAGGATCTGCAGCCTTTATAAGCCATAGGGAAAAGGAACTCAGTGGGACCCTTTCCCCTGCCCCATGTGGGAGTCCATTCTGAGGGACTCTTTCCCTCTCCCTACATAGGAGTCTGTACTTGTTCTTCAATTAATCTCCACCTTTGCTATACTGCCCTCTCTCCATGGATTCATTTTTCAACTCCCATGGACAAAGAATCTGGGTTCCAGTCCAAAAATTCCGTATCACCGGCTTTTTGTGAGTGTTTGTGTTCCAATAAAATTTTATTCATAGACACTGGATTTTAAATTTTATATAATTTTCATGTGCCACAAAATATAGTTTTTATTTTCACAAAAAACTTAATTTTAGAACAATTTTAAATTTACAGAAAAATTGGGAAGATAGTACAGAGAGTTTCCATATGCCCCAAAGTTTCCACTTCATCCTATTATTAACATGTTACAGGACACTTGTCACAAATAATAAACCAATATTGACACATTGTCATTAACTAAAAGCCACATTTTATCCAGAACCTAATGTCCTTTCACCTAATGCCTATTTTATGTTCCAGGACCCTGTTCAGGATATCATATTACATTTAGTAGTCATGTGTCTAAGCTTAGACTCTTCTTGGTTTTGATGGTTTCTTTTTCTTGTTTTTTTGATGACCTTGACAGTTTTAAGGAGTACTGGTCAGAATCTTATAAAATGTCTTTTAATTGGGATTTATCTTATGTTTTTCTCATGATTAGACTGGGATTATACATTATTGGGAAGAAGACCACAGGAGTAAGTGCCATTTTCGTCAGATCATATCAAGGATGCATGCTATTCAACATGCCTTACCACTATTGATGTTGACCCTGATCTCCTGGCTGAGGTAGCATTTGACAGAATGCTCCACTGTAAAGTTACTCTTTTTTCTCCCTTCCCATACTGTATTCTTTGAAACCTCAATTTTTTTTATAGGCACCGACTAATAAATCACTTGTATTTCTAATTCTGTTGACATTGCCATCAGGAGATTCTGAACTCATACAGTTGATTTTAGTAGATGTCCAGGAAAGCAACCAGTAAGAAATCATATTCCCTAGCTTAGTTACTAGAGCTGAGCCAGTTTTCACACCTGGACTAAAAAGGTGGCTGAGTTCCCAGCCACTAGCATGCACTTTAAAGATTTCCTTAGTACTTGGCAAAAGGGATCCATGGATATTTATGTGAGTGAATATATATACTTGAAAATAGGAATATCCATATACTTGGAGAACTGTTGGACAAAGGATTGGAGTTAATATCATCATGGTACCCAATACAAGCAAGACCAGAGGGCATGAGTAAGCTATATGAGCAGACCGTTATATCAGCATCCTTTTCCAGTTTACACCTATGACTATACTGAGTGGAGTCCTGTACCGCTCTACCAAGGTAATGGAACCAAACCAAATCACAATTTATCAATTGGTTGGCTTGACATATGAGTACAAGCTGAATATGTACAATGTCCTCAGGGTTGGCCTTGAAAGAGCAGTGAGGGAAAAATCTTCGAGATGGAGCTTTGAGTGGCACACCTGGTCATCCACTTTGTATGGAAGCATAAGTGGCCTGAGACAAGAATATGGACACATGAACAGTAGCAAATGCTTCACCAAAGCTTAGGAGTTTAGAAAGAAAAGGATTGAAAGACCAGAAACATGAGCATCTGGGGCAAAGGTGGATGAATGGAGACATGGAAATGGGAATGATGTGTAAAGATTTTTCACAGGTTAATGTGCACCAGAGGCATTGAACAACCAAGAGGACAAAATGACTCAATTGGTTGACGTTAGCCAGCCTTTGTCCTTTTCTACTTGAAATTAGCATGATGGGTAAATGGAATTCATGAATGCCACACATAGGTTCATTTGCATGGATTTTGACTTATCAGTGCTGATCTAGATACCTCTGTCTATACAATGTACCCACAATAGAGATGAATGCTGAATCCCTGATACAGCACTATTATTTACAGAGACAAAATGGCAGTTGGTGGCAAGTTCCTTTCACCCTGGAAAAGCCAGTGGTTCATTTTCTTTGGAATAGACACTTATTTTAAAATCTTTTCTGGGTATGAATTTGACTTTTCTGCCCTCAAAGTCTCAGCTGGAACCCCCATGTGTGTGTTTTCTGGGTGTCTGGTCCACAGAAATAAGTTACCACACTAGCTGGCATTCCATCGAAAGTCTCACTTCACAATGAAGAATTCTCAGAAGGGAAGCTCATATTATGAAACCCACCGGTTGGTTGTGTTATATACATTACACAGTGTAGAAACTTCTGACCTGAGAAAGCTTTAAGTGGTCTTTTGCAGGTACAATTAATACGCCAAGTTAGAGGCAATACTTTGTAGGTATATGTCACCAATAGGAAGATTACATGAGATCAGGAATCAAGGTTTGAAAGCTGGAGTAGCTTAAATACCATCACTCCCAGTGATCCATCGTGTAACTTTGTGCACTGCAAACTTTGTGGTCCTGTTTCCCCAAACTGGCACATTCTTGCCAGGACACATAGCAAGGGTTCCTTTAGCCTATGAATTACGGCTGTGCACTTTTATTTTCTGCATTGGTTAGTGCTATGTGGCACAGACTAGTCACCAAAGCTGCACTGTCCCAACTGGAATGAATCAGAGGTTATTGATTATGGTTTTCTCTAATGATGAGGTCTGTGAAATCTGTTTAATAAAGGGAATATCATTAATACTGTTCATATTTTAAATATTTTTAGGAATTTTGTCTAACACTGCCCGTAATCACATTTCCTTCACTCAGGTGATACTTTGAATTTGAGTGGGCATGTGATTTTGGCAATTTCCACTTTTAGGACAAAAATGTTGAATTTCTGCTGGGAAATGGAGGGAAAGGTATGGACACAAGGCCCCACTTCACCCCAGCTCACCATTGCTGACCAAACTGGTTTCTCTGCAACATTATGTTAAATGATATAGAAGAGGTTCATGACTATGCTAAATAATTGCAGATCTTACCACCTCTAGAGTCACTAAGCATTTATGACTCTAGTTGGATATGGAGTCTTTGTGTCATTTCCATTGGCTGCCACTCTGCATGACTGCTATCTTGGCGATGTAAATGGTTTGATGTGTAGACAAAGCACAAACACTTAAAAGCATCAAACAAGTTTTACTCTCATAAAGGACACAAAAAAATGTCAGGATACATGACAGAAAGATCAGCAACATTCTCCAGGACCAAGAGGGTGCAAACCTCCTCATACTAAACCTCATTAGCAGATATATGGTCGCAGAGGTTACAGTATAAGTAAATGAAGGCTTAGAAGCATATCTGTCTTTCTCTGGACAGTTATATGTTGGAGTAATCCTACACGTAATGTAGTATAGACAGTTGCTGGAGATTAGCTTACCAGGGCCAGGAGCAAGCATTTTAAGTTTCAGAGTTTTACAATGCAGAATAGAATACACAGCACTTCAAGGAATGAACCAAATGCTCATCTATCTTTCCACACTATCAAGGCCAGAATATCCCGGTCCAAGTATATTCCTCATCTCAGAGCCATGGAAACAGAATAAGAGTAATTTTCCCTGACATCTACAAGATTCATGCTAACAATCCCTCATGCTAGCTGAAGGAGTCAACCTGTGATTTGTGTAACAAATACAAAAATAAAAATTCAAAGCACATAGAGTGTGCAGCTCTGAGAGAGGTGGAGATGATACCGAGAACAAATTAGGAACAAATTTTATTGTGAAATAAAACTTAAGCAGACATTCTATTCCTTTGATCACATGATGATATGAAGGACATCCATAGACTGAGTTTAGTGCCATTATTATTCATGGTGTTTCAGAATAATACAATTTTTAATAAAAATAAATTTATAATGAGAATGTTCTGTCAATTGAATCAGTTACAGAAATTCAACTCAAAATAACCTAGGAAAAAGGAAAAGTTACTGGATGGAAATAGGACACAATTTGGAAAAAAATTATGTGAAAGGTTGAAATAAATGTAGGTATCAGAGACAACAGCCTTTTATTGTTTCTCTCTTTTTTTATTTCATTTTTTCCTTCTATTCAGTCTTACAACTAGCTTCAGAAATTTACATATTAAAACTTTAGTGACTAAGTAGAACCTTCCTTGAATGTCTGTCTGTATCCCTAAACCCAAGAATACAATTAGGCTGAGCTATGGTTAGTGGACAATCCCCAAACTAGGGAGATGACAGCTTTCATGGTAACCAGTGGATATGGAAAGGTGATAAAAGAGAAGCAGGAAAGAGACAGGAAAACATTTTTAGAAAAATGAGAGTTTAAAGAAATATCTAATCTAATAAAAGAGTAATATTGAAATTGACCATTTCTATGGGACGCCTAAGCCACGTACACCAGCCAATCAGAGCAACTGTATGCAAATTAACCCAGCCAAGATGGAGGCTGGCAGTCACGGAGCTAGAGTAAACAGGCAGCTTCCGTTGCACCAGGAGTAAACTGTCTGCCTAGGCCGGCTGGGCTTCTCCAGGCTCCAGGCAACATACTTGCAACATTATCTCAATTATAGAAGTCTCTGAGCTGAAGCAAACAGCAGGCCTGGGCCTGACTACTAAGGCAACCTTCCTTCAATTATAGAAGCCACGAGCTAAAGCAGACAGGAGGCTTCGTTACCTGTCTAGGCCTCGACTTAAAGGAGCAGTATCAATTATAGAAGATAAAGAAACCCCAGAAACCTGCTTCCAGCCAGCCTTGCTGGGACATTGAGTCAATGGGAGCTGTGGGCAGCATGAAAGCCTGAAAACAGCCCTCAGTCCATCACCCAGACTGGCCACACCCCAATGGGGTGAGGGACCCCACTGGGGAGCTTGGCCAGCCTGCAAACAGCCATCAGCCCCTCACCCAGGCTGACCAGGCACGCCAGAAGGTGGACATCCCCAGAGGGGTCCCAGACTGTGAGAGGGCACAGGCTGGACTGAGGGACCTCCTGAGTGCACAAATTTTTGTGCACTGGGCCCCTAGTAATCTATACTAATAATAGAGGAATATGCAAATTGTCCAGGATGCCTTCACAGTAACAACCAAACAGTAGGTTGGCAGGCTCCATGAGGCAACCAGACTGGCAGAGGGGTTAGTGAGGGACAACCAAATGACTGAACAACAAGCTGCATAGGGTGACCAGGCTGGTGGGGGG
>PVJC01023587.1:9958-26384 GCA_004026665.1 Murina feae | reverse complement strand
CAGAGCGGATGTGAGTGGGATGGCGGTCATCATGTGCCACCGGGTGACGACCCGGCGCTTCAGCATCTCATACTACAGATACCACAGAAGGAAGAAAGCGATGCCATCGGTCCACGAGAGGCAGTGATGCTGGGCTTCCCAGCACAGCCTCTCGATGGAATTCAGGTCTTTATCACCTTCATATCTCTCTCTCTCTCTCCCCTCCACGTTCCTCAAATGGTTGGCTATTTTAAACATTTTCATTTAACAAACCAATGTTTTTAATATAAAAGTCCAAGTTTAAGATAATTCTTATTTGCCACATAATCAGAGGATGTGTAAAAAGTATGATCCCATAGGCATTGCAGGTTGTATGGACCAGTATTAGGATGAGAGTTTAAAACCAGGTGGATAAACGCGATTCAGGTACCTATCACTAGGATTACACATATGAGCTCTTCTGGAGAGATTATAAAAAGTCTCCGTCGAAGACGCTTTAAGGATGTGAGGCCCTGTCCGCTCTGCCTCTGGCCCCCGGGCCCCCGAGTGAGGGACAGACGGTGACGGGAGTCCGTTTACAGCTCAGTCTGTTCGTCCTCCACCAGGAAGTCTCCAGGGATTCCATGTCCCCTGGGCTCCCTGCGGTCTTCCATGGTTTGTCTGTCGCCTCCGCATGTCCCTCACTTCTCACCAACACCCCCTGCCCCCCTTTCTTTTCTCTGCCTGAACATTCTCTCCCGTTTGGGCTGGGAATCCTGAGTGGAGCGCATGACCTGGCTAGGTCAGGGGTGGTTGCAATGCTTCATAGCTATTTCCCAGTTACTTGTTCCAATTCTCCCCTTTCCCAAGACCCAGCCTCCGAGAAGACGTCTCAGGTTGCTTGTCTGCAGCTCACGTCTGCCTCCAGCACGGGGACTGTGGCTCCTTTGCTGGGAGCCCTTTCCTTCTTTTTTAAAAAAATATATATTTTATTGATTTTTTACAGAGAGGAAGGGAGACGGATAGAGAGTCAGGAACATGGATAAGAGAGAAACATTGATTAGCTGCCTCCTGCACACCCCCCAATGGGGATGTGCCCGCAGCCAAGGTCCATGCCCTTGACCGGGATCGAACCTGGGACCCTTCAGCCCGCAGGCCAACGCTCTGTCCACTGAGCCACACCGGTCAGGGCTGGTGGGAGCCCAGGCGACACACACTCACACACTCTCTGCTGATGACCCAGACTCGTCCATCGGTGAGAACATGGCAAGCAGCGAGAGGAACTGGGAATGCGAAAAGCACCCCCGCTGGTGTGACCTGCGCACCGATACTTGTCGCTGCTCTTTTCACACACGACGGTTGACCTTTCCCCCCAAGATGCCCTCTGCCCTTGTGCCCTAGCACCCCACTCTTCCTCTCCCCCTTCCTCCTCTAATGTAAATCTGTCTCTCTTCACAGCACCATTTTCATCAGCATTCACACACGTTCTTATTTCTCTTCTTGAAAACAGTGCCTGTTGATGCCACATCCTCTTCGAATCGCCACCTCGTTCTCTGCCCCCTTTGCAGCCACACTTGCGGTGTCCGCGGGGGCTGCCTGTGCTTCTCCACCCATTCCTCTTCGTGCGCCCCGTTAGATCGGCCTGGCCGCTTCCCCAAGGCTGCTCCTCTCCAGGTCGGCGGACGCCTCCGGTTTGCGAAATCTTACGGTCACTTTCCTCGACACATTTCTTCACGCTCCCAGAGGCATTTAGCACAGTTGGGTTTTTCTTACATTGGCTGTCATCAGATTTTATTTCTACTTCTTAGAGGAATGGAGAGAGAATAAATCACAAAATAGTCTCAATTAATCTAAAATAGGGGGAGGGAGTGGGGGAGAGAATAAAGAACAGATGGATCCACCCTAGCCAGTTTGGTTCAGGGGATAGTGTTGGCCCTCGGACTGAAGAGTCTCAGGTTTGATTCTGGTCAAGGGCATGTACCTCAGTTATAGGCTGGATCCCTGGCCCTGGTCAGGGCACATGGGGGAGGAAACCTATCAATGTTCTCTCTCTCTCTCTCTCTCTCCCCCTGCCTTTCACTCTCTCTAAAAATCAATGAAAAAATATCCTCATGTGAGAATTAACAAAACAAACAAACAAACAAACAAAAACAACAACAGATGGGTCAAACAGAAAACAAGCAGGAAGCTGATAAAGGAAACTATACCAGGTGGGCAATGAATGTAAATGGTCTAAACCACCACAATTTAAAAGGCAGAGAGTGTCACACTGGATAACAGTGGAGATTACATGATGCGCTGCCTACAAGAAACTTCCTTTTTATACAAAGAAAAGGGGAGTTAACAGTAAAAGGACAGATGCAGCTGTACCAGCCAAACACTAATCCAGCAGAAGCTGAATTGACTATATTGCTATCAGACAAGGTGGGCCCTGGCTGGGTAGCTCAGTGGCTAGAGCATCATCCTCATACTCCAAGGTTGTGAGTGTGATCCCTGGCTGGGGCAAATACGAGAATCAACCAGTGAATGCACGAATAAGTGGAAAACGAATTAATGGTTTTTTCCTCTCTCTCTAAAATCAATAAATTAAAAAAATTTAAAAAAAAACAGACAACATAGACTTTGAACAAGGAATATTATTGTGTTATCAAGAAGACATAACAATTCTAAATGCATATTCATCAGGACTCAAAAGATCTGAAGCAAAAACTTAACAAAACTGAAAAGACAAATTCACAATTATAAGACATCTTTTCTCTGTAATTGACAGAAGAAAATCAGTCAGCCTGTGGAACGTGGACAATATATCGACAATGTGACCTAATCGACATTTATTAAAAAACACCCCGTGAGGTCAGCAGAATACACATTTTTAAAATTTGCGTATGGAACGTTTATTAAGACAGATGGTGGGCTAGGCCGTCAACTGCATCTCCACACGGTGAAAGGGGTGCGATCCTCTGGAATGTGAGGTGCGGGCATTAAATGAGGCTCTGTGGTGGAGACCGCCCCGGGAACGCATGGCGGAGGCTGGCTTTGGGGAATGGCAGGAGCAGCATCTGGAGGAAGCCCCTGAGAAGAGACGAGAGGACTCTAGGGGCCAAGAAAGAGGGGCCGCAGAGGCCAAGGACGCAGCTCGCTGCGTGGAGACCTGCCCCGTAAAAGGGGGTGGGGACAAGCCCACGGGGCTAAAGGCATGGCGCTCGGAGCTGACCCCGGGCCGAGGCAGTCGGTGGGACATGAGGAAGGACGGCCTGTCTGTCTCGGGCCCCGGCATCTCGCTCCCTCGGGTAAAGCCAGCAGCACGACAATGAGGCCAAGGCTGGAGGGAAAGCCAGGTTACCAGAGGGGATTTGGTTTGTTTTATTTTAGTTGGTTTATTTGTTGTTTTAAAAACAAGGGCGGTTTGAACATGTTTGTAGACGGAAGTGAGGCGCTGGTAGGTCATAGAGGAGGTGGACGGGATGGAGTTATGAAGGCAGGGATGCGATTCCTCTGGGAGGCAGAGGTGAGAGAGAACGACGTAAATGCAGATACGTTTGCCAGTGGGGCTGGAGATGGGTGCAGGGCACCACCCTCGATGCCCCTTCTGCCTTCAAATGGTGGCTCACCAACTGCGCCCCGAGCCCTGACTCCTGGGCTCCAGACCCTGCGTCTGCGTACCCTCTGGCATCTCGCTCAGAGACGCCACCCTCCGCCCTTGCGTGTATGGAAACAAACCTGCATTCCCTCTCCCCCTTCTTGCCTCCGTCCCCTCGTGACCCAGGCGACGGGAACCCCGAGTCAGCCTGGTGTACAGCACAGCCTCGCCTTAGACCCGGCAAAAGTTGGGCTCCACTTGGCAAACTTGCAGGGCACACAGAGTGGGCTGGTGGAGTGGAGGAGGTGGGGGTGGGAGAGGGATCACAGGGAGTGAGTTGTAAGGTGGTGACAAGTCCAAACCAGCCCAGCTACCCGCAACCTGCCAGCAATTCACCCCGACATGTCAGCGATTCACGGAGGCGAGCCAGGAGGGAGGCTCTCGAGGGAAAGGCTGCAGGATGGCGCTTCCTGAGATTAGAGGAGATGGAGGGTTTGGAGGTGGGAGGCAGGCCCCGGAGAACGCTCTGAGCCCATGCGATGCTGGCGGCATTGGTGTTCCCTGCAACCACAACACGGGCACCGAGGGGGTCGAGAAAGGCCCCACCTGGTGCTGACGCCCCAGCTCCAGGCCCTCAGCATTTCTCCAGACCCAGCCCGGGAACGTGGCCTTCCCCCGAGCTTTCCTCCTCCCTCCTCCCCACCCGCTGTGGCCCACCCCTGGGCTCTCCATGAGCGGTTCCTCCCCTGCAGGGTCCCCCTGCCCTGGCCCCAAGCACGCATCCCCCTTTCTCTTTCCCTCTTGCCAACCGCTGCCTGCATTCCTTGTACCTTCTGCTTCTAGTCAGCTCAGAAACCTGTTTGTTTGTGTTTTAAGCTTTTCTTGGAGCGTTCCTGTTCTTGGCAGCGGAGGCTGCGGGAGGCCAGTAGCAGGGATGCGCATGAAAATGAAATATATATGGAACCGTGAAGACAAGCAGGGTCCAGCCCTGGACATGCTGGCCGAGGGGTCGATGCTGCTCCTTGCCCTGAGCATGCGTGGTGGCTGCCCGCAGCTGGCTCTCCGGGGCCCTCCCAGGACCTGGCCGCGGCCCCTCGGAGGAGATGGGATGAGGGTGAAAGATGCTCGTGTTTGGGCCTGGGGTCCATCTGCCGGATGCGGAGGCTGGAGTCACCCCGCTGGGCGGCGGGGCGGCCCTGCTTGTGCCTCCATCTCCTCCTCCCCCAGCCCCCCACCCCACCCACTGACTCCGACTTTCCTAAGTGCAGGAGCCACAGACCAGCACCCCATCTCCATCACCTGGGCCAGGACACCAGTGGCGGGGCCCGTGTGTTCCTGGCACGTCACCTTGAGCGAGGCCAAACCTCCCTGTGGCGGCGGACGCCGCTGCTTTTGTCGGTGAAGAGTCGGGAAGCAGGATCTCGTCAGGTTCGGCCCAGGGTCCTCGGCCTCGGCCACAACCAGCCTCTGCCTCTGCCGTGGCCTCTCTGCTCACGGGTCCCCAGATCCTCACGTCCGAGAAACGCCGAGACCCGGGGGCGCCGTGATCGATAAGGCTGTCCCCGGCCCAGTGACAAGGAACCGCTGCCCCCAGCCGTCGTGTGAGCAGGAGAAAGAGCTGTGACTTGGGGGCAGCAGGTCACAAGGTGCAGCGTGGCTGCTGCTGCTAAGCCTGCGGGACCCAGGACAGAGCTGGCGAGGACAGTGCCCCAGAGGCAGCGTTGGGGGGGCTGCCAGGAAAAGCCCTGGGCTTCACCCACAGACCAGGTGATCCTGTGGGTGGGGGCACGCCCTGGACTTGGGAGAGCTGGGGGTGAGAGGCTGACTGTCCGAGGCCAGGATGTGACGCCGGCAGAGAGAAACACGGGCCGGGCCCTCGCTCCTGCCCTGGTTTCCCGGAGCTCCCACCAGGGGTGAGAGGGCACCGGGGATGCGAAGGGGCATCTTGGCCAGTCACCATGCTGTGGGCGCTGGCGTGAGCAGTGAGCAGGGCCTGGGCAGTGGGGCTGGCTCCGGTGGGAAACCATGTGGCGCCCAGGCCCTACCCTCACGCGGCCGGAGGGCCCTGCCTGTGGGAGCAGAGCTCTGGGCTCCTGAAGAGAAGGCGGGGGGCTGGGCCCCGCAGGCTGGCTCTCCCCGCATCAGCGAGGTCGGAGCAGGACGGGGGACCCCGCAGAGACCACCCTCACTGACAGGCGCCGAGGATTCGTTGTGGGGAGGGTTAGAGGCCCCGGTGGGAGGCCGTGTCCATTTACTCCACCACCTGCAGCCCTGAGAACGAAGGTATCCGTGAGCTCTGAGTGCATTCTGCTTCTAGAAGGTTCTAGAAGTTTGCACAACCAGGTTCTTTTTTCCCCCATTCTCTCCCCTCTCCTGCCCAGTTGTTGGCTGGTCACCGTCTTGCCTTGGACCAGAGCAGTCATGTTTTGACAATGCCTGGAGCCAAGCTTAGAAATAGAAACAGACCGGAGTCTGGCCCCGGGTCCGAGGGGCCGTTCCCCTCTGCAGAGGTAGGAGCGAGCTGCCAGCGGCTGGCTAACGGCATCCCAGTGAGAGGATTGCTGGATTCGGAGGAGATTTCAGGCTCCCTGGGGCAGGATGCTGGCCATTGCACAATGGAGAATTATTTTGTGGTATTTATTTTATGGCTCCTAACCCTTGTTCTAAATCTTGCTGGTGTGTTTTCATTTAAAACGTATTAACCGAAACTTGGCATGGCGACTTGGCTCCATGAAACTCTACAACAGCTTAATCCAGCTTTTATTGTCCTGGGACGTGGGTGTCTGCAGGGCCGCAGGGAGGCAGCTGGATTTGGGGTGGGCTGAGGGGGTAGAGGAAGTTGGATGCTTATTCTGAACTTAACCCTTGGGGTGCCTTCGTGGCCATTCACCGAGTGTCTGTGGTTGCACGTAATGTTTTCCCAATGTTGCCACAGTGATGGTCAGCCTTCCTGAGACAGGGCTGAGGGCCTCGGGTGGGTGATGCTCAGCTGAGCCAATTGCTGGGGCCTGTGGCTGTCATCGCAAGGCCTGTCAGGTGAGACCCTCCCAGGCAGCGTGGAGAAAGCAGCCTCGCTCCCTCTGAGCCCCAGGACCCTCACCTCTAACCATCACCTGGCCAGCCTGACCTGGAGCATGCATGGGCCCCTCAGCCTCCGGACAGCAGACCTCTCTACACCCCTGTCCCCAACCTGCTCCAACACCGTGTTCCCTTCCTGGAAACAGCCCCGCCATCGGCTAAGCTGCCCCTGCAACTCTCGCCCCTCAGTCACTGCAGGACCCTGGGGCTCCGCCTGCTCAGTCCTTCTGCCGTCAGCGCGTTCTCTCCACCCCCACGCCCATCCCGGCCCCAGACCAGCATTCTCACCTGGAGTACCGTTGGCCTGCTACCTGTCTCCCACGTCTAGTTGGGACCCTGTCCATCTGTGGCCGTCTCCCTCACAGCCAGTGTTCTTAAAGAAGAAACTAAATGCCTCACATCCTGCCCCAGCCCCCTCCCACCCCGCCTCTACCCCCCATGGCTTCCCATGGCACGCACATGCTGTCAGTTTAAGCTGTTCATGTCCTCGGGACCCTGTGTGCTGCATCCCTTTACCTCCCAGTCTCCGCCTCTCCCTCCCCAGTCTCCGCCTCTCTCTGGGCTCCGACTTCACCTGTGTCCCCTCCGTTGGCCCCTGCTTGGCCCCTCATCTTTTAGATGACTCCCACCAAGGGCCTCTCCTGATCCTCCTCCAGGCTAAGCGCCCACTGCATTCTCTCAGGGAGCCTGTGCGCTCTGTCAGGGCACCAAGTGCGCTTTTACGTTTGTTGTACCGCGGGCTCAGCTCCTGTCCCTCCGATGGGCCTCTGGGTCCCACCGGGCTTCGGGCTGTGTCTGGTCTGCTCGCCCCCATAAATCCAGTGACCAGACCCAGGCCTGTTATGTTGCCTGTGTCCAATAACCATTGGCCGAGTCCACAAACGCTGCCTTTGCGGAGTTGATTGATCAGCAAACATCTGCTGAGCTCAGCCGTGTCCCCGCCAGGTGGTGAGAGACAGAAACGCCCGAGAAAACAGAAGGCCGTTCAGAGCGCCATTGAAGTGGAACCCACACTGACTGCGTGGAGACGTCCTTGGACGTTGGGAGGAATCTGGTGCATGAACATGGAAAAGGTCATGACCTGGGGGCAGGTGGGGTAAGAGTGTTCGACACAGCGGCTCCTGCTTCAGCTCGGTCTTTGCATTTGTACCCTCAAGTGTCAGGGAGCTGAGCCGGGCCAGTGACGGGAAATCCACGGCAAGCATGTGCGGTATACCCAGCCAGGCTCCCTCCCTGGGTCCTCCTGTTCGTCCATCAAGGATCTACATGTTTGGGGTTCCAGACCTCCTCCCGGGGCCCCCAACCATGCCCTCCAAGGGGAGACAGGCCTGCCCTGGCCCCCTCTTCTTCCTAGACTCCTGGAGACCCCAGGGCGAGTGTATGAAGGCTTTCCTGGGAGATACGATGTGCCTCACTGTTCTCAGCTGCGCTGTGTGCACTGACTCGGTTTCATGTTGGCTTTAAGAGTGTGTGTGCAGGGAAACCTTTATGAATACGTTGGAAAACATTAATTTATAGAAAATTAGAAAAAAGCAGAGTGGTGAGGGCTCTCTGCTCCAACACCGCTGCTGCAGGGCAAAGGGCGTCAACCAGGTGAATTTCAGGCATTTTCCCCCGTGTGTCCTAAGGCAAGCAGGATGCCCGGGGTCGGGGCAGTGGCCTGTGACCTGCTAAGGAGAAACGCAAATATTCCCCAAGAGGCACCCACGTCCTTGACCCTTAAACTTCCCAGTGATGGGCTCTTTAGGGCAAAACCTTGACAAGCATCTGAAGAATCTGAGGCCAAGCCCTCGGCTTACTCTACCCAGGACCCCGCTAAGGTGACAGAGTGAACTTTTCCCAGTTGGGTGGAACCCCCCTCTCTACCCCCCGCCCCCCCGTTCCTCCAGCACCTCGTCTTAACCATTGTGTTCTGAACACTGGGAAGGAATTTCCTCAAGAGGCCCCCGCGTTCGGCTGCCTGGCTTCCAAAGGGAGAGAGCTAAGCTTCACACCATGCGACCGTGTCCAAGGCCACGTGGCTAGGAACTGGCAGGGCTGCTGCTAGAACCCAGGTCGTCTGGGCCAGACCTCCCCCTCCCCCTGACCCCTCCCAGGCCATGGCCACTGGTGCCCACGGTTCTCTGCGTTCGTTGCTGTGATTTCTCCGACTGTTTCTCTTCCTTTCTAACACCTGCCCACCTCCTACCTCTTCCTGTGCTGCTACAGGCCAGTAAGAAATAAAAATGTAGCAGCCATGTTTTTAGAGAATGTTCCAGCCCCTTGTTCTCTCCCCGCCCATCACGGCAATACCGGGAGACTTCTGGGCGGCGTGGCCCTCAGGTGGGAGGTCTGCACCCCGAGGCTGAGGAGCGGAAGCGTTCAGAGCCTCACCCTGCTCATCGCACAGAAAATGATTCCCTTTCAAGTTTTTGTGCAAAAATGCGCCTGCGACGGGGAGCACGATCTCCCCGGTTCCCCGGGACCCGGCCTCGCGAGCCCCTGTTTGCTTTGGAGCCCCCAGCGCCTCCGCACGCGGGTTCCCTGCGTCTCGGCCAGGAGGGGCGGCGGGGAGTCCTCTCGCTCCAGGGGGACCGGATGGAGAAGCTCTACCCGTTCCAGCCGGACCATCTCAGCATCGGGCCAGCGGCTTTCTAACCGCTTCGCCTTCTCTCGGCCGCAGGTGGGCTGGACAAATAAGAAAGTCCACCGGCGGTCACACGAGGGGCGGGGGCTAGAGCCGCAGGCCGGGCCCTGAAATAACGCTCCCCGAGCGCTGCTTGTGCTTAGACTGCTGATGGGATCACACATTCCCGCTCAGATGGACAGTGAGGTTCCGGAGGGACCCCGGCCACGTGGGATGGGCTCAGGCCTGTGACCTGCCGAGGCCACTTTTCCACCCTCGGTGGGAGGTGCACCTCCTCAGGTGCCCCCATCTGCCCGCTGCGTGGACTCCAGGGGGTGTGGGGAGCACACCGGTACCCCCCTGGTGTCTGTGGGTCCCCACGAGGGAGCTGCAGTAGCTTCGTGGCCGTGGCTGTGGCCGTGGCCCTGGATTCGGGAGGAGCCGGGGAGACACCGCTGGCCTCTGGGATGGACGCCGGATGTGCACGGCGCTGAGCTGCTCCCGGGACAGAAGTCATCCCTGCGTGGCCCCGGGCTGCGATGCAGCTCTAACCTTCCTGCCAAATGGCGATGTGGCACCATGGTCCTGGGGGCCGGGGAGTGTGAGCCAGTCTGGTGGCCACAGGAAGAGCTGGACAGCGGGGCGCAGGGCGGCGCACTGGGCTTTTCCGCTGAGCAGGCCAGTTTTCTGGAATCAGCCATTGATCATCGCCTGGGCTCCATGCCCACAGAGACGGTGTCTATGGAAGCGCGTTGGCTTATGCGCACCAGGGGTGAGGCATGGCCCCACCCGCACTGAGGCAGATGCGCCTGGGCCCTGAGGCCAGCTCAGTGCTGGAGGGAGTGCCCCTGGGATGGGAGGGCGAGTCCCCAACCAGAGCTCCCCCCGCCCCCTCCCCCGCCTTGCCTTACTCCTCGGGTTGCTCTCGGACACTGTTTATGTGTGTGTCTCATTCTTCCCGCTAGACGACCATCCCCCTGAGGGCAGGGCCTTCGATGTAGTCGTCCCTCTGTCCCCTCTGTCCGGATAGCACCTAGTACATAGTAGGTGCTCAACAAAAACGTGCCCTGAGCAAAGGGCTGTGGAGGCGCTGAGAAGGGAGAGGTTTTCTGGGGCAAAGGTGGTGAGTGGGAGTCAGAGGGAGGAAGCCGCCTGAGGAGGAGGTGTGTGGACCGTAGTGCTTTGTGGATAGAGAAAGTAAAGCAAACACATCCCTGGGAGGGGAGTCGCGGTGAGCACAGGCTCCAATGGGGGGAAATAGCCTCCATTGGACGGTGGGGATGTGAGGCCCGTCTGTGTGCGGAGGAGGAGGGGCGGGAGCGCGATCCTCAGCTGGGAAGGCAGGGCCACACCGTGAGAAGGTTCAGTGCATCGTGACCAGTAATGGCCGCTCACCACTCGTGGGAGGACAGCCAAACCCTCTCTGTGACAACTTGGGAACCAAAGAAGATAAATGGTGTGTGTGTGCCTGCGTGTACCTGTGTGTGCCTGTGTATATGTGTGTGCCTGTGTGTATGCATGTTTGTATGTGTGTGTCTGTGTGTGCCTGGGTGGGTGGGTGTGCACCTGTGTGTGCCTGTGTATATGTGTGTGCCTGTGTGTATGCATGTGTACATGTGTGCACCTGTGTGTGCCCGTGTGTGCCTGGGTGGGTGTGTGTGTGTACCTGTGTGTGCCTGTGTGTATGTTCACTGAGCGTTTGGAACATGGCAAATAACAAATTAACATCTTTGGACAGCATGCCAGGGAGTTTATTCTGTAGTTATGAAAGTGCCCAGGAGACAGAATAGATGGCAACTGTGATACCACAGACATGGGAACTCTGATACCATAGTCACGGGAACTGTGATATCATAGACACGGGAACCGTGATTCCATAGACGTGGGAACTGTGATTCCACAGACATGGGATCCATGGTTTAAATGCTACACGATGATGTGCTTCTCTCCTCAGGTCTGTGTCCAGTGATGCCCTGTTGGTAGCTTGAACTTGGCCATGGTAGAGTATTTACACTGTGGCAATAGGCAGCTCTTGTCTTTCCAAGGGCTGGTTGTGAAACTTTCAGATATGTCACTGTTTGAAGGGAAAGGAATGGACCCGTGTGAGTTTCGTTAGGAGTGGGGACCGTGGGAGTAAGAAGCCACCAGGGATGGCGGTGGAGGGTGGAGACAGGCGGAGTTCGAGTGAAGCGGGACCCGAGGTGGCGGTGGGTTGGGTTCCAGAGCCGCCTTGTGGAGGGCCTGCTGGTGGGAGGGATCGCAGAGCCTCCCTTCGCACGTGTATCAGTGCCCTGACCCTCTCAGCCTACACGCAGGCCTGCTCAGTGCCCGCTCGGCTCCTGCCCTGCATGGAACTCACCGGAGCATTTGCTTTCGTTAAGCTCGGCCACGCCCCCATCCCCGCGATCCTGTCCCTCAGGGCTTGGCCTTGCAGGAACTCCCCTCCGCAGCACCTCAGGGTGGCGGGGAAGCTGGACAGCTTCAGTGTGGGCACCACCACGGAACACCCGGGGGTCCGGCGCGGATGCCACCATTGCGCAGGTTAAGGCGACGCCGAGAGCAAATGGCAGCAGGGAACGTAGTCCCACTCGCCCTGTTTCAGCCCTGCTTTTGATTTCTAGTGAACAGACAAAACTCACCTTTTAAAGAAATATTCAACATCCTCAAACGCCCTCTCAGTGTGTCACACACACACAGAACCAGGGAACGAAGCGCTGCGCGGCTCAGACCGTGGGCGCCCCCCTTTCCAGCAAACCGGACGAGGGCGAGCAGGCCCGTCTCACCGCAGCTGAGGAGAGAGCCGAGGCGCCCCGTCACCGGCGCCCACGTCACCCCCCGTCCTGCGACGCCGGCAGCATTGCCTGGTTTTCCACTCTTTCCACTGGGAACCTTGGTCATGACCCGTCCCAGGTCTCAAAGGCACCGGTGCAGTGTCCTAGCTGGCGACTGCGGACTGTGCCAGCGCCGTCACAGGGCACAGCTGCCTCAGCCACCTCCTCGCAGCGGGGTGCCCGGGCTGTTCCCAAGGGTTCGTTTTGATAGACGGCAGGGCGTGCAGCATCTTTTTCAAAAACATGTCTGTTTCCTTGGAATTAATTCTTGGGACATCTTTCCCCCAGAGGCCCCTCCAGGTCAAAGGGTAGAATACTTCTGACGACGTGTCACATCTTGCAAAATTGCTCTTTAATAACTTCTTTTCCAGTGTATGGTGCCGCCAGCAAAGCTCGGTGTGCCTGCCCGGCCCCCCCTCCCCCCGCCCCCGAGTCCTGCCAACAAACCAGTTTGTCGTTTTTATTCATTTCTCCTGGTGTTTGGGCCGCGGCTCCACGGAGTGAGGAAGATGGAATCGCGAAATCATCTCCCCTAATTGAAGCCGGGTGCGCTCCTAAGTGGGAGGTTTGACCGTAGATCGTAAAGACTTAAGAAAGATTTTTATCATTCGAGTATAAAAATGAAAAAATATATATATATATAGGGAGGGACCCTGGGTGGCCTGAGGGTTGGGGACAAGAGCGAGAACAAGTAAATGAGACGACCCTTCAGGGAAGCCGCGGAGATGTCTCAGAAACTGGAACGGGGAGGTAGCGGGGAGCCCCCCCCCCACCCAAGCATTGCAGGAATGCCTGCGTGTGGGGAATCAGCCACAGGGAAGCTTTGTTCTGTTCTTGCTGTGAAATGTGTTAAACACCGAGGAGGCCGGCTTTCCCTCGGGTTGGCAGGAGGCCTGGCTTCTCTCTCAATAGCCCCCGCGCAGGGTGAGCGCCATGGGGACGCCACGGAGTCGCTGCCCCTCGGTCAAGAGGCTCCTCAGTTAGGGTACTTACCCAGCAGCCCCTGCGGCTGGTGCGGGTGTGTCCAGCTTTCCTGACAGCACATCCCTGGAAGGAGACGGCTGCATTTATACTTGATTCAGTTGGTTAGTTAGTTAGTTAGTTAGTTAGTTAGTTAGTTAGTTTTAGGAAGGGAGTGGGAGACAGAGCTAGAAACATCTATGATGAGAGAGAATTATGGATCGGCTGCCTCCTGCACACCCCACGGGGGGGGCGGGGAGGGTCATGCCTGCAACCCAGTGCCCTCTTTCTCTCTCTCTCTCTCTCTCTCTCTCTCTCTCTCTCTCTCTCTCTCTCTCTCTGAAAAGGCAGCAGTTGTCCTTCAAGAGTCTGCGGGTCGGAGTGCCTGTCCCCCTCGCTGTGGGGTCATTGACTGCTGTGGTCCCTCAGGAGATGGGGTGCAGGGAGAGAATTGGGGTGCGGATTGGGGGAGATCCGAGAGCTGGCTCTGGACACTGGCGGGGTGCGGAGAGGAGCATTCTGTCCACTGAAGGGCTGGGAGCACAGCCCTCGAGGCCCAGTGCCTGGGGTCTGGGGGCTTACGAAATGCGTTGTGTGAAGGGAAGCTTCTTACCTTCTGCATTTCTGTGGGCAGGGCCTCCTCCCTTCCTTCCCAGTGGCCACTTGCCCCAGCGGGTGGGAAGGAAGGCTGCTATGCCCGGAGGAGAGAGCCAGTTCCTGACAGCCAGAAGGAAGCTTGCAGCAGGACAGGACCTTAGACGCAGGCTGTGTGGAGAGCGGAGAACTCAGATTCCCTGGCACGTCGGACCCAGGCCGAGGGCACAGCAATGACAGGCGGGAAGGAGGCTTGGACCCTCCCGCCGCCTGGCCCTGCGGTGCGGCGGGCGAGGAGAAGGCCTGGGCGAGCAGTGCTCTCGCTCACACACCTGGTCCCATGGGGCTGCCAGAAGCGCCCGATCAGCCTGGCAGCCCCAAACCTACACGCTCGGGCCATGATCCTGGGTGTGTTTCCAGGACACTTCTGCCCGGTGGCGGGGCTCAGTGGTTGAGTGTTGACTGTGAACCAGGAGATGAGGGTTCGATTCCCCGTCAGGGCACAGGCCCGGGTTATGGACTGGATCCCAGGGTGGGGCGTGCAGGAGGAGCAGATCCATGGTTCTCTCTCATCATTGATGTTTCTCTCTCTCCCTCTCCTTTCCTCTCTCTCTAAAAATCAATAAAACCATATTTAACTAAAACCCCAGAGCAACGCCTGCCCCCGCTCGACATTACAGCACCCGCTCCAGGCCCAGCGGCCTCTCCGGGCTGCCGAGGCGAGGGCAGCCGTGAGCTGGTGCTTATGTGCGAGGCCGGGTCAGCGGACCCGCAGGCCCAGGCACCGCAGCCTGAAGCGCGCCTCCCGCCGGCGCTTCTGCTCCCCGGGGCCTGGCGGGACGAGTAGGTGGCTCACTGTGTGGATCGATTTCTGTGGAGCAGCCGCTGAGCGAGCGGCAGGCCTCAGGCAGCTGTTAGAAGGGCCCTGCCCGTCACTCATGTCAGCCCACTCGGCAGCAACCCGCCTGGGAGGCCTGCGGGCCCTGGGGGCCAGCGCGCGGCCCTGGCTGAGCAGCCCCTCTGCCCCCTGCTCAGCTCCAGACAGCTTTCTAGGCTGCCTTTGTCTGCAGGACCCTGGACCTGGGCCAGCCCAGGGGAGCAGGGAGCGGGCAGGGGAGCAGGGAGCTGACAGGGGAGCAGGGAGCGGGCAGGGGAGCAGGGAGCAGGCAGGGGAGCAGGGAGCTCCGGGTGGGCGAATGGTTCTCTGAGTTGACGGGGGAGGAGGGAGATGGGCTGCTGGGCTTGCAAAACAGCACCTCTTGGCAAAAGTCTTTCGAAAAACAGGAGATTCCTGGAAAGCAATTCTGCTGAGCGAGCGCTCGGGCCGCCAAACTGGGCGCGGGCTGGTCTGGGAGCAGCGGCCCTGAGCCCCAGGAGGCGCCTCCCCTGCGTCCTGTCCGAGGGGCTGTGTCAGGAGGCCCAGGGCAGCGCCTGCTCTTCCTGGAAGCGATCCTGCCACAGCGCCCGACCCCGTGTCTGCGCTTGGAAAACTGGCTCTGCTCCCCACAGAGCAGGCTCCTCCAGCCCGAACCTCCTCCTGTGTCCCCGCCAGCTGGGTCCCCGTCCTGGCCAGGCAGAGCCCAGCCACACCTTCCAGAACCTTCAGTCCAGTGGAGGCCTCCCCTCCCCCAGCAGCACCCACAGGCCCACGGGCGGGGCCCCATGTCTCCAGGGAGATGCTGCCTTTTCCCTTTGAGCAGGTTCCCTGAAATGCCTCCCCATCCATCCCCCGTGGCGGCCCATGCAGCTCTCCCCACGTGGCTGCACTCAGCTCTGCCGGGCGGCTCGGCTCCACGTGGGTCCTGCATGGGCGCTGTCCTGGGAGACCCTGGGCCTGGCGCCTGCTTCCCTGTGGTACCTAGAGCGCCCCAGGCACTGGCCGTGCCTGCTGCCCGGGACAGTATGTGTGTGTGTGCTCGTGTGTGTGTGTGTACACGTGTGTGTATGTGTGTGTGTGAGAATCTGCACTCAGCCCAGGTGCCCAGTGCCCTCCCGTGACTCACGGAGGTGGGCGTCCAAACAGCGAGGACAGAGGCCCAGCCACTGTCTTCACGCTCTTCCTCCCATGGCCTCCCCCCGCCTTCGGCCACTGCAGCTCTCGGGGAGCGGCTGGCCGGCCGGCAGCGGGCGAGCTGGGCTGTGACGGCCGTAGACGGCTGTGTCCCCTCCGAAGTCCCATGTTGAACCGTCAGGACCTGAGATGTGACTATAGAGACGGGGCCTTGACGATGGAAGTGAAGGAGCTGAGGCCAGGGTGTCCTCATCCAATCGGACAGGGTGCCTGTGAGAGGAGGACAGCGCAGGGACACACAGAGCAGCACCACGGAAGGCACATGGAAGCCAGGACAGAGGTCTGGGGACAACCCACCCGTCCACACCTGGACCGTGAACTCGGCGTTTCCAGACGATGACGAGATGAGCTTCCCTGATTCCATGTGGCGTGGACAGCCCTGCGAGACCAGCAGCACATGACACGCGTCTGTCAGCACGAACAGCCCGAGCCACCTGAACCACCACTCCCTGCGGGTCTGCAGGCAACACGGCCCGTCGCCTACACTGAGCCCTTCCCAGCCCCCAGGGGTGGGGGCGCTAGGAGGGGAATTCCGAAAAGGAAGCACACAACCGGGCTGTTATGGTTCACGCAACCTGTTCGTGTGCCCATGAGACCTGCGGGTGCCCGTATCCCCTCTGCCTGCCATGTCCCCCCTCCTCCTCCTGCCCCGTCCCCCCTCTTCCTGCCCCCTCCCCCCTCCTCCTGCCCCGTCCCCCCTCCTCCTGCCTCGTCCCCCCTCCTCCTGCCCCGTGAGGGGAGCTGACATT
>PVJC01023586.1:0-26279 GCA_004026665.1 Murina feae | reverse complement strand
CCTGCTGTGTGCTGCCTGCTGGTCCTAATGCCTGTTTTCTATGGCCCCCTTGCCTGCTCCCCCATGGTGGCCACCACTGCCCAGCAGACCCTGTTGTGTGCTGCCTGTGGCATGCTTGTCTGCTAGGGGGTCACCACAGTGACCTGCCAGAGATTCCTTGCTCCCCCATGGCAGTGCAGCAGCCCTTGCTGGGTGCTGCCTGTAGTCGGATTACCGGCTCTCTGGTCACCCTGCTTCCCTGTTCTCCCATCACCCAGCAGGCCCTGCTGTGTGCTACCTGCAGCCCCCACTTGTCTGCGCGGTGACCTCCAAGCAGGCCCTGCTGGGTGCTGCTTGAGGGTCCCTATTGCTTTCTCTCCGATCGCTTGCTTAGCGCCCTGTGCTGGCCGATGGGACACACCTCTCTGGGAGTCAGAAGGCGCTTTTAGCACCAGCTGCCCTGTCTGATCAGACCCAGGAGCCAGGCATGCAGGGCGCTAAGTACTTCTCCTTCCAACGGTCTCTTCCCAGGCCTCAGCTGTAGGGGTGGGGGGTGTCAGCCAGCCTGCTCCCTGAACCTGAGGCTGCCACCATGGCCTGGAACCGACCTCGGGTCACTGAGGCTAAGTTTCTGCCTGTGCCTACCCTCCTCGATTTGTCTATTTCCAGGCCGCAGCATGGGGGCCTGCTTGCTCCTCCCACCCTGCTCCTCAGGCAGGACCAGTTTGCAGTGGGCCTCCGCCATCTTGGCTGCGCTTATTTGCATACAGCCACTCTGATTGGCTGTAGGTGTCCCGAAGGCACGGTTAATTTTACTATTCCGCTTTTATTAGTTTAGATTACTGTGTGTTGAATGGCCTCAAATGTTCTACATACATATTATCATTTCATCTGGTCTAAGATAATATAAAGAAGCGACAGCAGGCCCATTTTACAGATGAGAGATGTAAGACTCAGGCGGGAGAAGGAAATTTCCCAAAAGTCTGTCAGATTGAACCTCAAAATCATGGCTGGTTTTCTGATTCAGGAATCTATGCTTCTAGTGATTCTGATATACTTTCACTTCTCCATATTATCTAGTGGTTACTATTGAGAGGATGGACTACTCACCAGCATTATCAAAATCACCCAAGAACATATTAGAAATAAAGATTCTGGGACCCAGTCCAGATTTCCTGAGTAAGAAGTTGCATTTAACCAAGAACTCGGGTGATTTGATATGCCATTGAAAAACACTGGATTAGTCCAATCCTTTCCACTATAAATCCCACAAATGTTATTTTCTGTCTTATTCAGAGAAGACCCACAAACTATTTCATCTGGCAGTTTCACTTGCTTCTTTGCTAATGAGATCTGTCTACCTGTTACTCAGTAACAGTGTGCCCTCCCTGTAATGAATGCCTCTTCCTTCTGAAAAAATGGGACATGCCTCCCCTTGCTCTTTCATGTGTCAATTTGTCACATATGGGTCCAAATTAGAATATATGAAAACTCTTTTATTCTTCACTTTCACCTAATTACCTCACCTTGTTTAATGATTACATTAATAATGTCATTTATGTCTGCCCCTTAACTTCTAGTCTCTCACATATCGGCCAGTTGTAGCTCAAGATTGTCCCTCTTAAAATCAAATCCTATAAAATGGACCAATTAATGCAGATAAGTTCTTTCTGAGGGAGAACACAGTTCGACAATCACCCTTTGTGCTCTAAACATGCTGGTACTGTTATCAACTGAATGACACCATACATCTACAGCATCTCATTAAGCCAGTGGCCAGCTCAAAGGCCAGAGGCTGTCCTCAGACACTAGCACTGGTATGTCTCAGATACCCAGCATCTCATGCTCACTATCCATGGCCACCTTTTTGAAAGTAGGCCCCATGAATCCACCTTTGCGTCTGGCCAGAGTACATATAGAAAATCCTGTATCTGAAATTCCCTTTCCTCCTAAAAGGGCTCCAGCAATTTTATTTTCTGGGACCTCCAGATATTTTGAACATTTACTGTATAATCAGAAACCATCATTTTGGATTATTTAGGCAATACTCATTTTTTTAAAGGGAGAAAAATATCCTTTATTTATCTTTAAAATAAAAATTTAAAAAGTCAAATGAGCATCTATGCCCTGGGAAAGCAGAGATGAGTAAGCTAAGAGTCCCTGCTTTATAGGAAGTCACAGACTCCAGAAAGAAAGACAGGAAAGTAAAAGTATAATCATAACAGAAAGCCTGAGTGCAGTTCTATGGGACATGGAGAGGAATAAATGATTAGATGCTTTGGTGAGGAGAAGAGAACTTCATAGGGAAATGACTTAGAGCTGCCATATAAGGATGACCGTGCTCGTCAAAGAGGACAAAAATGTCAGGCCAGGTAGAGGACTAGGCTGTGAGTAGTCAGTGTGAAGAGAACCTGTGATAGTGTGTCTGGAGAACACTCTTGAGTTAAGCTGGACTCAGGAGAAGGGAGGGGAGAAGCAAGAGATATGTCTCTAATTTCTAGTTTAAGAAGGCCTTATATAATGAACATAAGGTGAGAGTTTAATCCTTTGAGCTCTGAGGAGTCCTGCAAGATTCTTCGGGACTAGAAGTTAAACTCAGCTGGTAAGTTGGACAATAGGCTTAAAAGGGAGAGAAACTGAAGATCCAAAGAGCTCTAGGAAGTGGTACCACAGTCTGGATTCCAGTTACTGAAGGTTCTGTCTGACCAATGTCTCCTCTTGTACCTCCCAGGTACAACAGGCCAAAGCACTCTAACAATAACAAAAGTGGGGGACAGCACAGTTGTTTGACTCCTAAACAAAGCAAGTGCTTAAAGCCCTTAGAAATTGTAAGTGAATTAATTTTCGTTCCCTAATGGTGAGGGGAACAACCTTCAAGCACATTTTCTACTGAGCATTTTACTGGATGAATGAACTAGAAATCTGGAGTACATATTGTTAATGGCATGTATAAATATCCTACCAATTCAAAAGAAATCTGTACAGTAAATCCAGGGAATGAGGGAGATGGCTTTGGAATAAACTAAATGAAGGAAAAGTCAGGTAGCATCCAGAAAGAAATAAAAACACGTAAACCTCTGTGTATTCTAACCAAGAAATCACTTAAGCTGTAGGGAGCCGATGGTGGAAACCATACAGCCTTTTACAGAATGCTAATATGCTCCAAATTGCTTCCCCTTTTTCAAAGTGTGTTCCCTCCCAGTGTCTCATTTAAACCACAGGACAGGGTTCTGTCACTTTTTATGTTTAACTGGATAAGAACAATGTACATTCTAAGAGTTGAATAGCTGATTTAATTTTCATGTCCCCTGTAGCTTCTCTTACAGTGAGCTACAGAGATTGCCATAATTTTTAGGTTAAGATGGTTAAATACTGGCAATGTTGGATGGTTCAACCTAATAGATCCCAAGTACAGTGCACTCGATTTTTCAATCAGCAACATGAAATTTTATACTGGCTCCATGGTTGCAAAAGCAAATTAATTCAAAATGTCAAGTGAAATGTCAAGGAGAAAGAATGGTTCTGTGTCTTAGTTCAGTCGGGCACCAATCTGACCCATGTTTGTCTCGAAATTGATATTAAATGAAAGGAAGAGCTATGTGAAGTCCACCCCTTCTCTCATTTTTCTAAGAGTCACCATAAATACCCATTTTATTTTTTCTATCGCTTCTCTAAAGTATTATAAATAAGAATGTATGGAAAGCATATATTTTGATTATGTATTATTATACACTCAAACACACATACACAACTATTATTTCTGTTCTTGTTCAAAATACTCTTTTTATGAAAATGTAGCATTTCAGGAGCTATATTTTACCTCTGGGTTTCTGGAAAGGAAAGTGAGAGAAAGATGTCCAGCCATGCAATTGTGAAGATAAGTCTGTGCCCTGTGAGTCATGACAGTGGGTAGAAAAAAATGATACCAGGTCCCTGGCCAGGAAGATGCAATCAAGAACTCTTTCAATCATGTCCTTCTGGTCGCAAGGTGAAGGCTACTGATTTTTAAGGACATGTACTTTGTTCTTTGCTTCTAGTTGAGAAAATGTATCTACAGTGAGTATAAAGCATTCTCATTAACAGAACTTCCATCTCAGCCCTTGAGGAAGGTGGTTCCACTGTTGACCTCTTGGGTTTGTTTCATCAGCATGCTTTCTAGTGGCTGATTATGGTGAACAAAGTGATCCACAAGGGCAAAGAGTCTTTGCAAAAGACTTAAATATATCTAGCCAAGTACCCATTGGGTATTTGCACTTATATCCCCAACCCATGATCAGTCCGAAGCAATTGCCATACCTTCCCATTTTGGACACCTCCAACAGCCAGAGATACGTTTTTAAATGTGGAACTAAAATATGTTCCCAAAAATTAATAGACCTTTTAGTGCCTAGAAATCACAAAAAAACATTCTTCTCCTTTCAAATGGCACCATATGCCCAACATCAGCCTTACAGCCTTGGCCTAAAATCTACCTCTGTTCTTTCATCTATTCCTTCATATGACAGGATGTGGGATTCCCTGGACAATGTCATCTCTTCTGTCTGACATCCCCACGAGACTTTTAAATGTGTTACTCAAATGTATCTTCTTCCCCACCTAACGTGAAAACCAAGGCATGTTGTTCCCCTGCTTAAAAACCTGAAGTATTCGTACATCACTTTCAGGATAAAAGGAACCTCTTGACTCTGTCACAAAAATGGCCACAATGAGCTCTCAGCCAGTCTCTCTGCCTCATTCAGGTTGTTCCCTACTATTGCAGCCCTGCAGACAAACTTGGTTTCCTTTCCTCCTCAGGCCTCTGCACAGGCTGCACAAGCTCCTACATTTTCATGTGGACAAGCCTGTAAGACTCAGCTAAAGATTTTCTTCTCAAACAAGTGTTGAGTAAGGGTTACTTAGGAGCTGTCCAGTTTGATCCAGCAGAGCTGTGCAATAAATGCACATTTGGCATTTATCCACAGACATGCATTTGGAAGCTTCTTTACCTGTCTCCATCCCCAGTGTGCATGGCTGGATCATGGTATTGTTCCTTCATCTCATGTTCCTATCTTCTTGCATCCTTCTTGATAGAGTAGAAGCTTAAGTTAAACGAACAACTTAAATGAGCACAATCAAAGCAGCTGTGGACTGGCCAGGTCTACACACATAGAACAATGGACTAAAGACTATGTAACCACTTACATCTTGACATGGTTCTCCTGTCAACTGACAATCACAATTTACTACCCCAGCTCATCTATCAAGTGGGACATGGGGAAGTCTCTAAGAAATTGCTCAAGTCACCCAAAAAAGGTCACTTTTATTAGCAGTTTTTGTTCAGAGAGAGGATATGGCTCAGTTTAAGGACTGGAGACTTAAGCTAATCTCCACCTTTGAGCTCACTCATTCCTGGTCCTTCCTCCTATGGAAAAATATGGAAAATCATGCCCATAACTGAAAACAATAAAGCTACATTAATTTAATTTTCTTTTTCTTTTTACCTGAACATGTCAGGTTGATCCTAATAACCAGGATTTTAAACAGTTCGGAATATACCCAACATTTTCTAGTCCCACCCTGTTCCCTACATAATAACTCCTTTGAATTCAGAACAACTTCCTAAACTGGTCCATTCCTAACTCCAAATCAACTGGTATTGGAGTGTGGGAAAAAACGTAAGATATCACTCCAGCCAGAATAGCTCAGTTTGAGCATCAACCTATTAACCAGGTGGTCACGGTTTGATTCTAGGTCAGGGTACATGCCCAGGTTGTGGGCTTGTTGTGGACTCAATCCCCAGTGTAGAGTGTGCAGGGGACAACTGATCAATGATACTCTCCGTCATTGATGTTTGTATCTCTCTCCCTCTCCCTTCCTCTCTGAAATCATTAAAAATATATATTTTTAAATGTAAGATACTCATTTTAATTGGTCTCAAGTGGGAGTTGGGTATGGATAATTTTTAAAGCTCATAGATAATTCTAGCATTGAGAAGTTAGAACTCTGGTCTCAGCTCAAATCTGTCTTTTGCTAGTACTATAAAGAAGAATATTTTTAATGTAGAATATTTTTAATGTGATCTTGGCTTTAATAAACTCTGATATTTATGTCTGTCAATTGGTACTAGCTCTGCCCTTCATTTAAAGTCACCAGTCAGCATTAGGGAATAGTAATAATGAATAACAGGAAGAAGAACCGATATTTATGGAGGTTCTTGTTAAGCACTTTATAAGTAATAATCCACTTGGTTCTTGAAACAAACCTATGACCTTAACTTCTATTATCTCCCATTTATATTTTACAGATGAGGAAACAGAGGCTCAGAAAAGTTGAGTAATTTGCCAAAGATCACAGAGTCAGTAACAGACTGTATTCTGCGGAAACCAGTGATTCAGATTGAAACCTGTTCAAAATGATATCATAAGCATTCACAGCAGTGGGAGATGTAAGCAAGGGAGGGCTTAATATATGGACTCTGGTACTGACACACCTGATTCAAGCTGAGTCTACTGCTTACTGGCTGTGTGGTCTTATATAAGACACTGAAACTCTTCAACCTTCAGTACCCTTTTGTTTATGTAGGGATTGTATTAATTTCAACTTCACAGTAAGCATACAAGTCCCAGAATAGCTAAATAACTTAGCAATAGAAACTCACAGTCAAGTGGCAGAAGTAAAACCTCAATAACATGATTTATAGACTCATTTCCAATTTAGCATCCAGAAGCCAGATTTGAAAGACCTTAAATACTTAGGGAAGGAACTGACCTTCTCTCATCATGTGAACTGTGATCCAGGACACAGAACACACAGGCTCTCTGTAGGGGCTCCACCCAGGTGTTTAAGACAGCAAATGAGTTAACTGAAAACTCAGTGGGGAATCCTCATTTGTTAGTACATTTTTCCAAAAGTACATGGAGTCTGAGAGTGACCCATTAATCTTCAGATTCCGTCATGAGAATCTGCAGGTAAGGAGGCCAAGAATGCCCCCAGGATCAGACAGTTGTTTCTGCCTGTTCCACATTGCATGCTAGTATGTGAGCAGATGAGGCATCACCAAAACCACAAGGAAACCCTGCATTCTCATCTATGAGCATTCTAACTGACCTGCTTTCTGCATAGTAAGTCCTTGGTCTTCATTATGGCCTGGAAATTAATGAGCCACACACAGCACAAGGAGGCTTATAAAAGGGGGTTCTGGGGTTTATCTGTAACCCCATATAGAGCGCCGTTCACCTGCAGGGCAGCACCAACTTTGAAACTGTACTTTGTGGGAAAAGAGTGATTTAATATGCAGGCAAAACTCAATTATCTCATTTTATTAAGTACATGGCATTTCCCATCAGTCGATGGAGATAACTTGACAATATGCATATGCATAAAAATAAAATGAAATTCTATCTGTTTATTATAGAAAAAGGTGTTGCTTTTCATTGAGGCAGTCTGTCATTGGTTTTTCTAATGATGTTTTCTATATATACAATTCAAGATTCAAATCCTACGTAATAAAAGCCTAATATGCAAATCAACTGAATGGCGGAACGATTGGTGCTATGGCACTGATGACCAGGGGACTGATGCTCAACACAGGAGCCGCCCCCAACCTGCAGGCCCCAGGCCACCAAGGTGGGTGCCAGCCCTGGCCCAGCTGGTTACCCAACAGATTGGCCCTAATTCCCAGCCAGGCCTAGGGACCCTACCTGTGCATGAATTTCATGCACCAGGCCTCTAGTTTTAAAATAATATTCACCTTACAAAGATTTCACATATCCATCCATAGCTGATTCAATTGGTTCTTGGATGTATTACCAGTACTGTCACATAGGCTGCTTCCATTGTTACAAGAATTCCATAAGATAGCATCATAATCTCCATTTTCAGATAAACTAACCAAGTAGGAAAGGGAGAGCAAGTTGCCTAAGGTTGCACAGCTAAATTTTTCTGTTAACCATTAGATTAACATTGGCTTTGACATATTTGCCTTGCTATCAATATGAAATATGAACTATCTCTTTAATCTTTGTTTCCTGGATAGACATTGTCAATAAAGTGGTCATGGTTTTCTTAGGCTGTCTGACGTGTTAATCATTCTGGCAATGCTCAGAAGTGATGTGGGTAAGCATTTCATTGGGAAGGAGCAACATTTTTAGATTGATCATTGAGGAAGTGATGAAGCCAGAATTCTTATACCTCTGTTTAGGTCCTAGTGGGAACATGTCACTGCCATGAGAGCCTGGCTTAAACCCAGGCTTCTTTCTATATTAAATAAAGGTAACAATTCCTGTCTTCCATATCCCCAAAGGTATGGTAGAGACTAGTTGGAATACTTACTGGTTGATTTTTGTTTTGTTTTTGAGATGTGGTCTGTGAGGTTCTGAAATGTAAGGAGAGAATTGGGGGTGGTCAGTGCGCTGCCCACAATGGCCCTACTCCAGACAGCAGAGCTACTCTTCTATCTTACAGTGTGGTGTTTGCAGGCTTGAAAAAAAGGCATTTCCTAAAAAAATACAAGTATTAAAACAATTGAGATGATGCATGCAAAAGCACACTTTATTGTGTATGATAAGGGATTTTTATTACTTCCCATGTATTATCATAAGAAAACAAGTCATATTTTTTATTCATAGGGAAGCAGGAAAGTGACAGAAAAATACTTGCTTTGAGATAAGATAGACTAGTGCTTGACTTCCATATTAGTCAGGATGTTGCAGAGAAATAGAATGATTAGGATGGAGATATCTAGATCTAGATCTTTTTTTTTTTTAATTGTAAAGAGTTGGCTCCCATGATATGAAGGCTGAGAAGTCTCAAGCTCGCTGAAGACCCAGAGAGTCAGAAGTGCAGTTCCAGTTCCAGTCAGAAGGCAGGAAAGAACCAGTGTCCCAGCTCAAAGCAGTCAGGCAGGGGGAAAATATTTTTTCTTTCTTGTAGGATGGTCAGCTTTTCTGCTCTATGCAGCCTCTACACTGTCTGGATAAGGCTCCCCCATATAAGGGAACACTACTTACTTTACTCAGTCTATTAAATGTTACACTTATGTGGGATGGATGAAGAGAAAGGTTCTGCTCAGGAAGAAAAATGAAGCAGGTTTTCAGGAGGAGCATAGGAAACATATGGGGAGAGACTGCAGCTGTCCTTCTGGTTTATAATTCTGATCCCTTCTGGAAAGTCTTAGTTTACCTGAAAAAGGCATGAATCCTTAGAATAAATTTACTTTTTGGGGGGTTAGTATAGTAGGTATAAAAATGACTCTCAAAGTTTTCTATGTCCCAATCCCTAAAATCTCTGAATATGGGATTTTGTAGATGTGATTAAGGGTTAGGATCTTGAGATAAGGAGATTATGAGGTGATTACCCTGATCTATCTGAGTTGGTCAAATCTGATTATATGAATCATTAAAAAACAATCAACCAATCAAACAAAATAAAAATACAGCAATCTTTTAGAACTTTTAACAACATTTGGTTAAAAAGAGTTGCAATTACAAATAATGGAGAAAATGAGGCCTGGTAGGGTAGCTTAGTTGGTTAGAGTATCATCCTGATACACCAAGGTTGTGGGTTTGATCCTCTGTCCAGGCACATACAAGAATCAATCAATGGATGCAATGATTACATAACTAAGTGGAACCCAACATGAAATCTCTCTCTCAGGAAAAGTCAATTAAAAAAATGAAGAAGATGATGAAATATTAGTACTCTACTTGCCATTATAGGCTTTACAGAAAGAGGAAAGGGGCCATGAGCCAAGAAACTTGGACAGCCTCTGGAATCTGTAAAAGGTAAATAACAAGTCTCCTAAAGCGTCTCAAAAAACAGCAGCCCTGGTGACACCTTATTTTAACCCAGTGAGACCTGTATTAGAATTCATATATCTAAAAGTATAAAATAGTAAATTAGGACGTTTCAAAATGCAATGGTAGTAGTGATTTATTACAGCAGCAATCAAAAACTAATACAGTTGGCTTATATTTATCTCGGCACTGTGAAAAAAGAGTCAACAGAACAAGTATTTAGTTTAGGCCCTAGTAGGCAAAGTATCCTCTCGGTCACTGCAGTGAAAGATGACCTTCTAGTCATGGATATAGTTCTTAGAGTGAAGAGAATACCTGCATTCAAGAGGAATTCATATTTTCACTGGGAAGCGATGATGGTGGGTTTCCTAAAAGGGTTCACCAGCGATGTACTACGTGAACCCCAGAACTTGGGACTCTGATGAGCCATTCTCTTCCATGATAATGGTGCTATGTTATATGGCGTAGTGGACTTCAGTTATGAATATCTGGGGGGGGGGTCTATTGCATAGATCCTTATAAATAGAGAGTTTTATCTGGAAGGTAGCTGAGGAGAAACTAGAGAAAGTCAAAGTTGGAGATGGACATGGCACCTTGTTCTCAGTTGAAGGTATAAGAGGTCACATGAAAAGGAATGTGGGTGAATGCTAACAGCAGTAAGAGACTGAAGCCCAGTGTGGCAGACTTCTTGACTTTAGCTGAGACATTAATTCAAACAATTCAGCTGAGACACCTGGACTTCTGACTTACGAAGACCAGATAACAATATATGTATATTGTTTTGATCCAGAATGTTTCCTGTAATTTGTGATGTAGATGCAGGAAACTAATACAGATAACTTAAAAGTTCTTCCTTAAAAACTAGTATTGCTTCTGGTTCCAGTTTTGCTTCTGGTTCTTACTTATTGATTGTAGAAGTCATTAAGAGCGTATAAATGTTCAATTTTTTCTTCTTCTGAGCACATGGTATAATGGCATTTCCCTACACACTCTGAAATTCGGTGTGGGAGGTGGCTTATCCTGGACATTTAGATGTGTGTAGAGGTGATTTGCATCAATATTGAGCATAACTTGATAAGACACATCTGTTCCTTGTCCTGCACATAGAAGGACAAGTAGAGATTGGGCCTCCATGATTCTTGGTCCTTGAGTGGCTATGATAAGTAGGCTTTCCCCACATCCCTCCACTGACTCATAATGGATGTAAAAATGGGCAAAATATACTTTTAAAATGTTAATCTTCTGAGATTTCTGAGAACTGTTGTTACTCATCAAAATCTAACCTTTACTTGTTGAAACAGCACATATGTGACTTTGGGTAAGTCCCTCAATTCTGATCACCTACTTCTTTGCGTCTTCCTCCTCATCATCCCCTCCTTCTTCTTCACTACAATCATCATCATCATGTATTTTATAAAAAAATAAATAAACAATAATACTATTAGAAGCTACTTTTGTTTAGCAGTGACTATTTCCTCAGTAAAGGGCATACATGCTACACTAATCTCGCATAGTGGAATCATTATGGGTTCTAAAGCCAGTTTACCCTAGCAAAAAATTTTGATATTTTGATTAGCATTATCTTTCTTCTTTGCCTCAGTTTTTCTGTTATAGAGATAACAGCCATTGTTTTATAAGGTTGTGTGAGGACAAATATATATTAATACATGTGAATGCTTAGAACACTAGCTGACAAATAATAATCATCTGGTAAAAACAGTCATGATTAATATGTTTTAATATAATTTAGACAACCCTATAAGGTAAGTATTAGTATCTCTATTCTGCAGACATAGACACTGAAATTAAAAAAGCTTAATGTTTTGTCCAAATTTACATTAATTATTCTGATTTCAAAGTCCATACTCTCAAAAATTTTCTCATTGGTTTTACATGTCTGTACTTTCAACAATCAATGAATTCCTTCCTTCTCTCACACTTTCACCAAGCCTCGTCTTTGTGTCAGGATGAAATACCCTAAGTTCTTGCACTAATTTATTATCTGACATATCTTCAGAATAATTACCTCCTTAGTTTGTCAACTCTTAATAAAATCTGTGTTGTCCGAAAATGTATAACTAAATGGACTCTGGACTATGTGTTTTATTAACAATATAGGAGAGTTTAAAACTACTGTTTTATTTTTTCTCCAGAAATGGGGGCATATAAACAAGCTTGTTAGAATAATTAAAAAGGTGTGATAACGACATTGGGAGCCCTGCGGTCCAACTTCAGCTCTGTCACTCACTGGTTGTATAACTGTGAATAAGGCAATTTACTTCCTCCATTTGTTCATTCACCAAAAGAGGATATTCAATTAGTGGAATATGTCTTAAATCCTGGGAGACAAAAATAATTAATATGCTATGGGAAGCCTGACGTTAGCTCCTGTGTGAATGTGGCTCATGAGAACCTAACAGGGAAAGATGCTCAATGTTTTGCTGTGCTGGATACAATTGCACCAGGAGGAACAGGACATGTAAACAAGGGCCTACCCTGCTTACTTTCCTAATAAAATATCCCAAAGTGGGAGAATTCAGAGGCTTGCGCCCTGTTGGCAATCAATAAAACATGAATGCATTTTTCCAAATGCATTTTATTCATCCCCTTCAGGTTCCCTGTAATGAGGAGATAATGAGCTATAGACATAGCCAGAGGTGCCTGGGAGCTGCTTCTAACATCCACTTTGTTAGAAGAACTTTTGCAGCTGAAAGGCAAAACATTTTCAGGGGACATTCTGCAGCTGTGTCATATCCTAAGCTTAATGTCATGCTATTTTCTCAAGAATGTGAAGGTACCTGCAAGGATCCCTGTACTGGACACTACTCAGTTATTACTCAGGAAAATTTGTCTTTGCTTCATTGATTATTTTTTAATCAGATCATGAGAAAATATTTTTACTGGAGGAGCACAGAACTCGACTTTCAAAATCAAAGCCCCTTGAAGTCACTATTTTATCTCAGGTATATTCCTGACATTATTTATTTTCTTGCCTCTTTTACTGGCTTTTGGGACACAGTTTTCCTTCCCCTTTCCTTAGTATTTCCAACATCCGCAGTATCTTTGGTATCGTATATATTCAGACGATGGGTGATGAAGGTCCACAACTCCCTGCTTATTTTAAAACAAACCTATAAATCCAGGGGTAAAATATTTCATCTCTTTTCTTAACACCAATCAACTATGACTATCTCAGGGGGAAAACAGTTATGAAAAAAAATGCCAAAGTAGTCATGATATACTATGTTCATGGATATGAAGAATTAACATTATTAAAATGTTCATACTACCCAATGCAATCTATAGATTTAATGTAGTTGCTATGAATATATCAGTAGCACGTTTCACAAAACTAGAATATTACAAAAGTTTATATGAAAACAAACAAAAAATCCCAAATAGCAACAGAAATCTTGAGAAAGAAGAACAAAGTTGGAGGAATAATGCTACCTGATATAAAACTATTCTACAAGGCGATGGTAATCAAAACTTCATGTTACTGGCATAAAAACAGACTTAGAGATCAATGGAACAGAATAGACTTCCCAGAAATAAATGCATGCCTTACTGATCAATTAGTATTTGACAAAGGAGGCAAGAACATATAATGGGGTAAAGTAGTCTATACAATAAATGGTGTTAAGAAAATTGGACAAATACATGCAAAAATAATATTAGACTACCTTCTTCTACCATACACAAAAATAAACTCAAAACTGATTAAAGACTTAAATGTTAGACTCAAAACTATAAAAATCCTCGAAGAAAACAGGCAGCCAAGTCTCATACATTTCTCATGGCAATATTTTTTCTGCTATATCTCCTCAGACAAGGAAAACAAATGAAAAAATAAACAATGAGAACACATCAAACTGAAAAGCTTTGCATAGCAAAGGAAATGATCAACAAAATGAAAAGACTAAATGAGAGAACATGTCTGCCAATAATAAATCTGATAATGGGTTAATATTCAAAATATAAAGAACTTATACAACTCAACAGCAAAACAACACGCCAACAATTCAATTAAAAAATGGGCAAATAACCTGAATAGATGCTTGTATAAAGGGGACATTCAAATGGCCAATAAATATATGAAAAGGTGCTCGACACCATTAGTCATCAGAGAAATGCAAATTTAAAACACAATTCAATATCACCTCACACCTGTTAAAATAGATTTCTGGTATAGATTTGTATACCAGAAGCCTATTTGATTTTATTAAATGTCATCCTAGTAAATTCAATAAAAATTTTTTAGAAATCCCAAAATATCCACAGATATCAGGTGGAAATGAGATTGTGTTTCGTAAGGAATGATTTCCATTGTTCTGAGAGGAGACCTGTTGTGTTCAATATTTGCTATTTCTGTTATTTAAAGAATTTTCCTGAGTATAATAGAGAAATAATGGGATGGGGTGACTGGTGTGGGAGATCAAAATACCTATGGGGAAGAATCAAAAGTTGACCATATGTTAAATAATATATATGTCTGGGTCTCCTGCAGAGGCAGATGGACCTCTAATCAAAATTTAATTTTGAAGTCAAGATTGATGGTCTCTCTCTCTCTCTCTCTCTCTCTCTCTCTCTGTCTCTCTCTGTCTCTCTCTGTCTCTCTGTCTCTCTCTGTCTCTCTCTCTCTCACACACACACACACACACACACACACACACACACACATCAAGAGGGTATAAAAGGTTTATAATTACATAACTAAGATTTCTGGGAAGATTTGAACTAAGATTTCTGTTCCCAAACAGGTCCAAAGTGACCTGAGACAGCAAGGAGAGGACACTGTTTTGGTTTCCACTGTTGTTAGTGGATGAGGCTGGATTGAAGAGTTCCAGAGAGTGGGGTCTTGTACACAAACATTAAAAAATCGAGTCAGGTTCCTCATTACAACATTTCTACTTCATAGAATGCAATTTTAAAGAATATTTTTAAACTGATTTTTAGAGAGAAAGGAAGGGAGAGAGATAGAGAGAGAAACATTGATGATGAGAGACTGAAGAATCATCAATTGGCTGCCTCCTGCATGCCCCCTATTGGGCTTCAAGCCCACAACCTGGGCATGAGCCCTGACCCAAAATCAAACCAGCCACCTCTTTTTAACTCAGTAGATGCTTAAGTGAGCACCCCAGCCCAGCTGTATTTTTAAGTTGAGATAAAAAGAACCCAGTCTTAGAGGTCATATAGCATGAGTTCAAGTCTTGGCTTAACTGTAAGCTTATGACCTGATGCAAGGTGCTTAATTGCTTCAAAGCTGACTCCATCCATTTGTAAATGTGGGCAGCACAGGACCTGTCCAGGAGGATAGATGATTAGTGGAAATATTGCAAACAAGGTTTCAGAACGGGAATGTATATAAGTGCAACACTAGCATTGAGTCACCATTGTATTTTGTACTACAGGTCTGCTACAACTCCTAGTCCCATTACTATTTCATCTGATTTTGCTCAACAGAATAAGGTTCCAGTTCTACCTCTCTTCTGTGTCTTTGTCTTTATTTTTTTAATCTTTACTGTTGAAAATATTGCATTGTTCCTCTTTTCCCCTCATTGACCTCTTCTAGCCCGCCCTTGCCCCCAACCCAAGGCCTTTGCCACCCTACTGTCTGTGTCCCTGAGTTATGCATATACACATACAAGTTCATTGGTTGACCCTTTACCACCTTCCCCACCTTCCCTTGCCTTCCCTCTGAGGTTTGACAGTCTGTTGCATGCTTCTATGTCTCTGGATCTAATTTTGTTCATCAGTTCATTTCATTCATTAGAGTCCACATATGAGTGAGATCATGTGATACTTATTTTTCTCTGACTGGCTTCTGAAGGCCAAGAGGCATATGAAAAAATGCCCCAAGTCACTTAAATGTATATTTGTCTTTAAACCTGCAGTTCAGGTTATTCAAAGGGGCTGGGTGTTCTTTCCTCATGGCTATGTGGACCCCAGCACTTTCCCTTTTGGGGGATCCTGACCTGCTGACATCCGCCTTCTTAGAGAGTATCCCTTACGAAGAGAGTGAGGCCACCTGCTGTGCATATGTGCTGTGATTGCACTAGATTTCACTATTTAGATTTGAACAAAATGAGCTCTGTTTTCGCACAGAACACACATGGACTCAAATTTCATGATATTTTAGCAGATGGAAGAACTTGGTTTTCCAACTGCACACCCTAGAAGAAACCTGAGGAACATAAGTACTTTCATACCCAGATTCAACACTCAGATCTTGGTTCAGATTTATTTTTAATCATTTAACCTCACCTGTTTTATTTATTTTTATTTTAAAAAATGTTTAAAAAAATCTTAACCCAAGGTTATATTTATTGATTTGAGAGAGAAAGTGTGGGGGGGGAGGGGGAGAGGGAAGGAGAGAGAGAGAGAGAGAGAGAGAGAGAGAGAGAGAGAGAGAGAGAGAGAGAGAGAGACAGACACATCTACCAGTTGCCTCACATACACTTCCCAATTGGAGATGGAACCTGCAACCTAGGTATGTTTCCTGACCTGAAACCTGAAATCCAACCAGACACCTCTTTTGTGTAGGGGCAATGCTCCGACCAAATAAGCCATCAGCCAGGGCTCACTTGTTCTATTTTTAATTGTATGTAATCTCTCTTCTTTCCCCAAATGTATTCTCAAAGTCACAGAATAAGAACTTAAGTAAGGAAGCTTTCTCCTAGCCTGAGTTTCCTAAAGCATTTTATCTATACCTCTTCTCAAGATAAGGATCCATTCTCTGGTGTGTTATGTGTTTGCTGCATGGCGATAATTCAAGCTTTCTAAATGATTAGTATCATTTGGTTATTTTTTAAACAGAGCTTTTAGTCCTTGGAGTTTCGATTCAGTGGGTTTTGGATTGGGGCTTGGAAAACATTATTTTAACTAGCATTCAGGGATACTCCTGAAACATTGGTGTATTTTCCCTATGGATTTTTATTTGCATGTTGTGTCTTCACTACCACAGGCAAGGTAGTTTGTTCACAGTGGAAAACTAATGTTGACTTAGTGCATTCTTAGGGTCAATGGGATTTTCTGGAGTAAAATAATAATAACCACAAGGTTAGTTATGGTTCAGTACATACCTACTGTGTATTCCACTCTTTTTAAATTTGTAATGAATTTATTGTATTTCATACTTCAGGCACATCACTAAATCTAAGTAACACATTATATCAGAATGTGGATCTCCAGGTTACACATGAAAATGAGGCTTTAGTTGGGCGTTGTAAGTGCTTCAGTATGCACAGTTAAAAAGTCACCAAATCCATCTTCATATCCAGGTGTGTCTGACAGCCAAGTTCCGTGATTTGGAAGGTGGATTGGACATATATACCCACCCACTGCTGCTTGCCCTCCTTAACATTCTCCTTGAATGAGCTACAAGGTCCTTAACTTCTCACTGGCATAAATGTCTTTGATGCTCCTAGTTTAAAGATTGCAATACACACATAAATAATTCAAGCAAACAACTTGATATAGCAGAGTGCATTAGAGCTAAAATAACCCTCCCCTTTTCCACTAGTTTAGAAAACCATCATCATTTTCTAGAAATACTCTCTGGGTTTCGTGTGGTGCATGGTACATTGAATTTGTTAGCATTTTGCCAGCTCTGCCATTCAAAAGAAAAAAATTCACTCTGGAATTGCTGCAAAATCAGCGTAAATGCAGATTTAATTGGCTTTGCCTCACAAATAACCTTCTTCATGCCAGCTTCATTGCAATGGTTGGAGAAGAGCCTATCTTTTTCATCAATGGACTGGTTGTTCCTGTTATCAACATTCCTAGTCAAAACCTAAGAGGTAATTTACTTACAGGCTAAGGCCTGGCTGGGTTGTCTTTAAACTGAATTGTTTCATCTGCCAAAGGCTTGTCTTGATAAATAGATGGATGGAAAGATTGATGGAGCAATCTGTTTTTATCTCAGAGCAACTCCTTCTCTCCCCTTGATCGTGCCTTCCAATTACACTGCCATCTCTGCGGGCCTCAAACACTCTAAGTCCTTTTCTACCTCTGGCCTTCACTCCCGCTATTGCCTACTTCAGGAGACCCCTGTCCCCTCCTGTAAATGTGGGTCACTTCCTCTCTCCCTTTATATCTCCCTAAATGTCATCTGCCTGAATGTCACTTATGTAAGAAGAGCATTCTTGGGATTCTAAAACCTCTTTTAAACCTCTTCTTCTCATTTGTTTCATTTTCTAAAGCAGGGGTAGCAAATAAAACAGGACACTAGCAGGGATAGTCTGCTGACCCCCTTGCTTCATAATCCTGATTAGAATGTATAGTCAGAACATTCATTTTGTTTTATACTGGTTTATCATCAGGATGCTCATTAGAATAAAGGCTTCATGAGGACAGGAGTCATAGTTAACTTGTTTATCACTGTAAGATAATTTATTGAAAGAATGAATAATTCAAAGTTTAGCTTGGTTTAAATACGTAGCCTTCATAATTCTCTATATTCTGCCAACTAGGTCCTACAACCTTATTATACACTGCCACAGATTCCTGACCTACGGCATCTTCAGTCTCAACACTCATTAATTACCCCCTTTACTATCCTAGGACAGGAGTTATACATTACTCATCCATTCACTCTGTCATTTAGTATTCCATTCACAATAATAAGCTGGATACACAATAAATAATAAGCTAGAGTTTAAAATCTGGTGTTATTTCAAAGTGGGTTTTCACTCTATGTGTTTTGTATACTGTATGACTTTAATATGATTTCCTTTATCTTTAAGTCCCTGCTGGGGGATGCTTCCCAATTTAATTGAGTGACCACACTGATGCTCTCTCAGCTCATCCCTTCCTTCTCCATATTATTTCCTCCTCTAGGACACTCCTTTCATGTCTTCCCCTTAGCATCTATCTCTTTGGGTCACAGTGGCTTCTCTAGTGGTCTTTCACTCAACATTGACATTCAGTGAACCAAAAGGGCTAGTCTGACATTCCTCTTTGTATTGCCAGGACCAAGCACAATGCCTAGGTTACAGAAAGTACCAAATTAAGGTGACCAGACGTCCCCCTTTTGGCGGGATAGTCCCGATTTTTAACATTTTGTCCCATGTCCCGTGGCGTTTTAAAAAAGTCCCTATTTTTGGAAAGAGACATATGTACTACTCTTTGTAATATTTTAAGTAATAATAATAATAAAAAAGACCCCCCCCCTCGTCAATGGTGTCCCGCTTTATCTATGTTAAAATCTGGTCGCCTTATACCAAATACATGTTTGATGGATGAGTTGGTTCTGACATCTTACCGAGAAATGTACGTAGTGATAAGAATTTGTAGGCTAAATTCAGAAGAATATGATTACAGTACTAAAAAATTTGTTTAGAGTAGTATCATATATGCTTTTCTAAGAGTCAAATATTTGTGAGTTAAAATCCCAATATACAGACAGTCCTTGGGTTACGTTGGAGATCTGTTCCTATGGCGCAACCTAACGCTATAAGCCAGAACCCACCTACGTAAGCACCTACATCACTCGCATGAAGCACATACACTGCAGTAATTAAGTGAAACAGGAAAAATAAATTTAAAAGAAAGATAACAATTCCTGACCTTTACCTGTGGTAAATAAATAATAAAAACATAAAGCACATATGTACAAATGTCAAAATGACAAAACTTTTTTTTTTTAATAAATGGGAGATGGTGACATGACCATGAAACAATGTGCGTCGAGTCTGATGTAACCTGAGGACTGTCTGTATATTGATCAATTGAGCACGTCATCATTTACTCATGTAAACAGGTGAAATGAAATGGTGTTTGAAATCCAGTATTTTGACTGGAGTGAAAAGTGAAGACCTAACCAAATGGAAAGCTGAGTAAGGGTAAGAGTGTACAGTGATGCCTTCTGAGGGATTTGTCCATCTGACCTGGTGCCTTGCAATCTGTTACACAAATGGGTGCTGTTGCTTTTATTTTACATACACTACATTTCTAGAACTATCTGCATAAGATCAAAATTTTCAGTAGGTTTTTTAATTCACCTGCTTAAAATTTTTAGTTCTAAACATGTACAATTATAAAGCTTTTAAAAGTCAAAATGATCCTTTAGAAAGCTATAGAGCTATGTTTATATATAATGGCATCCAATATTTGTGTTGCACAGGTGCTACTTTTATACAAAACTAGAGGCCCAGTGCACAAATTTATGCACAGGTGGGGTCCCTCTGCCTGGTCAGTGATCAGGGCCAATCAGAGCCATCTTGCTGAGTCCTGATGGGGCTGATCAGGGCCAGTGGCTGGGGAGGGACTGTAGGAGGGCTTGAGGGCATGTCAGGCTCCATCTCTGCAGTCCAGATATGCTGGACCCCAGCAACAAGTTAACTTACTAGTCATAGCATCTGCCACCTGGTGGTCAGTGTGTGTCATAGTGACTGGTCAAGCGGTCATCTCAGCTTGGTATATGAAAGACTTTTGCAAGTGAAATTGTAGGGTTTCAGGGAAAGTACAGGTTGGTTTTTAAAGTGATAGAGGGGTTTCAAATGGTAGGAGAGCCTTCTGAAATGCAAAACTGTCATGTATACTCAGAATTATCATGTATACTCACAGAATTGTCATGTACACTCACTAAATTGTCATGTACATTCACAAAACTGTCATATACACTCACTGAACTGTAGAAAAGAATTCCAAAAGTACAAATGCTGTGAAGCAAGTGGCAGGGTTGAAATTTTCCTAACTTTCCTTTATCTATTTTCACTTTTCCCAGAACATATGTTTCACAATAGTTTTATTAGCAAGTGGAGAAGTGGCACTGTCCAAAATCTGTGGTGTGATTAGCACTGTTGAATGGCAGCTTTTGTGTTACTGATGTTTATTTTATGCCTTTCCAAACCATCTGCTTCCTTGGTCTATGTCTCATTTAGATAATGAGAAACAGTGACAGTTGAGGTACATAATGCCACTACAGTTTCAATGGCTCCTGACACTTGGGGCTTGGGTTTTTATTTTTCTGAGTGACCTAGAATAATATGGTCACTGTTTAGGACACAAAGCTTATAAATCATTCATTCATTCATTCATTCATTCATTCATTCATTCATTCATTTGACTCAAACTTACTGAGTGTTTACTCTGTGCTGGGTACTGCACAAGCATACCTGTGGTTACTGAGATGTGTAACACATTATCTCTATCCACAACAGTCTAGTCAGTGTAAACAATGCGGTGTGATAAGGGGTAAGGTAGAGTTAGGAGAGCAGTGTGATGGCATTGGGAAGGTGAAAATATTCATTCTTAGAATGCACTGGAGTCTTGAAGCATTTGACTGCAAGCGTAAGAATAAAAACAGCTGTCAGAGCCTGGCTGGAGTGGCTAAGTGGGCTCGATCCCCAGCGTGGGGCATGCAGGAGACAGCTTATCAATGTTTCTCTCTCATGATTGATGTTTCTATCTCTCTCTTTCTCCCTTCCTCTCTGATACCAATAAAAAATATTTTTAAAAAATAGCTTTCAGACTGCTGCAGACCAAATCACCTGAGTGACCCTGGTGTCGCCCTGGTGCTCTCTCCGCTCATCCTGCCCTACTCCATGTAATTTCAGCCTTAGGACACCCATTCCTGTTTTCACCACAGCACCTCTCTCTTTGGGCCAGTGTCTCATTTTCCTCTATCCACACTGTCTCTTCATTTTTGTTTTCTCTGAACCTAACATGCATTTGCCTCTCCCATGTTAATAACAACAAAACTCACAAGTCTTTTTGTTTAAGCCAGTATCCTAGTTGCTTCTGCCTCACCTCTTCCTTTTGTCCACTACTAGCTTCTTGAAAGCATGCTTGAAAACCTGATGTCTCTGCTTCCTTTCACACCGATCATCTCCATATGGCTTGTGGCTTTCAATACCCTCCCAGAACCCCCGAGTCTGTTCCTCAGTGCAGACACTTCTCCCCTTGAGCTCCTTGAATTTCTAGTCAGGCATCAGACTAACTTGGGATGTGAGGGCCACACTGCTCTAGAAAGGGCACTTAGAGTGCCATGCCCGTATGAACTGCACGGGGGATTACCTAGAGCAGTGGTTCTCAACCTTCCTAATGCCGCGGCCCTTTAATACAGTTCCTCATGTTGTGGTGACCCCCAACCATAAAATTATTTTCATTGCTACTTCATAACTATAATGTTGCTACTGTTATGAATCATAATATAAATACCTAACATGCAGGATGTATTTAGGGGACCCCTGTGAAAGGGTCATTCCCAGGGAGTCGTGACCCACAGGTTGAGAACCACTGATCTAGAGGGATCTGGACTTTGTGATGACAATATTTTCAGTCCTGTCTTTCATGTGCAATACATTTCTGACCACAAAAGCCCTCCTTGGAAAAAGTGGGAGAATTTGAACTACTTGGATTCTATTATCCCCATTCACTTCCTGCATCTTGTATTTGTCATATCATGCATTATCCTGGAGCACAAGCTATCCTTTTCACTTCAATTGTAACAGTACTTTAACTCTAAAAAAGAGAGCCCAGAATAGAACCAGGACACTGAAAATAACATAAACTAATTATAAACTATGGCTAACGATGAAAACACCAAAGAGAAAATAACGAACTCATTCTTTTCTATAAAACATAAAATACTGCTTATTTTGTTTGGCTTTTAAGAAAACCGGGGATAAATAAAAGGAAAGTGACCATAGTGTATGCCTTCATGACCAGAACACTTGGTTTCAATTCTCTCCACAGTTTTGAATTTCTATTCTCAATGATACTTCCCCCAGTCCTATTTGCTTACTCTCATTTTGTTTTACATTATTTTATTGCATGCCTTTTTGTTATAACTCACCTTAAATCTTTGGGGGAATGTAAGACAATGCAAACTAAATACAAGATAACTGACTATGACAGATTGACAGTTTTATTCTTCTAGATTAGAAAGGGATAGCGACTTCCTGCAGCATCCTCTGGGTAAGCATTTGTATGAGGAGATATCCTGGGGTGGGTGCTCATATCATAAGAAGTGAAAGAACACAGAATGAAAATAGTTGTGAGGTTGAAGTATTCGTGGCCATATTTTCAACAGAGCAGCTCTGATGGTAAAACTAAGCGTAATGGGAAGAAAATCAATAGTTTTCTTGCCACAATTTGTTCTCATTCTCCTGCTAGGCTGTAAGAGCATGCTTATTTTTAGTTTGTTAAGTCACACTGAGGGATCTTCAACTGCAACCCCTAAAAGGGCAGTGTTATGGAAACACCTTAGGGTTGTTGCCCTTCAACGAACTCCTGTGGTCCCTCCTCATGGTAAGGAAATCAGCAACCTAATTCCAGAGGTCAATGGAATGCAAATGTTACTGGGCTTCATCAGCAGAACTTAGCTAGAAATGGAAGGCCTATTCCACTCTCTGTTCCATGCTTATCTTTGAGAAGGCATGGAGATGGCTGGAAAAGTCCATATCTAACTGAAGTTCTGAATTAAAACCATGTACAGTTGCCTGGCATAGTACTTAATTTGTAATCATTATTTATCCTCAGCTGCCTGCATATGCATTCGACTAGTCAGGAACTCAGATAAAGCAGCACTATTAGCAGCACCAATTATTCCTCACAAATTCCACTGGCTGAACCTAAGCTTTTTATTTTAATAGGGTCACTAGCAATGGAAATGTTTCCACAGGAAGTGACCCCACAGACTGAATAAGAAGTCTCATGAGGAACAAGCACAGTGATTTTGCACATCTTATATAATAAAAGGCTAATATGCAAATTGTCCCCTTGACTGGAAGTTTGACCAAGGGGCGGGGCCAGCCAGGGAACTGCCTGCAGCCCCTACTCTGTCAGGCCTGGCTCAATTGGCTCTGATTGGGGCGACCAGCCAGGTCCTACCCATCCACTAATTTGTGCACTGGGCCTCTAGTGTGAATAGAAAAGTGAAGATGAAAGTTCTTCTCAACATTAGAAGATCCACATAAAGAGAAAGATGTGTTCCAGGGATGTGTTGCTTACGATGTAGAAATGAGAAACAAATTACCAAATTACAAAAAAGCAGATTTCAAATCAATGAATGAGAATGATCTTTATGCAATGCAATAGGCGGACATTGAATTCGCCACCCCTGATGGGTGACCTCAAACCACGGATGTCAGAGGATAATTCCCATCTCCATATCGTAATTGCAGATATCAGTGAAACTGGGCCAGGGGTCAACCCTGCTCCTCATGCCTAGAACATTCTCCACTTGATTGTCCTGGATGTTAGAATTATTTAATAACCCCAAAGGTCAAATATCACTTTTACCGAAAGGACATCTTTGTTTCCTCAGACACAGAAGGAGTGATGTTGTTCTTTGTTTGGCTAGTACTGCCCATAGCTAGGTTTTAATTGACTCATAATGCAAACTGAACCTATCGGTTAGCCTAATGCCAGTGGCTCTCATTAAGGAATTATCTGAAGGCACAGTTTGGCAGAACAGTCCACTTATTCAATGACAAACTGGTAACAGAAAGAAAGGCTGGCTCCAGAGGTAGGGGATCAGGCCACATTTTCTGTGCTTTTTGGCCACGTCAGAAAACCCCACCCATCTTATAGTAACTGACTGTATTTTTTACAACATATTCTAGATATTGTGATGTGTTGGGTAGGGTTCTATGCATTTATGTAAGAGACAATAATGTCTTATTCTTTTCCATAGGGACTTAATACACTGGAGGGAGGGTCCTACGGGCAAACACAAAATTTCTGCAGAAAATTGCTAAGTGCTGGAATTTTAAGTGCAGAATAGGCAATGCCTTTTCCTCCCTGTATCTCAGTTATCCCTTTTGAAAATAGTGTTGATCCTTTAAGAATCCTTGCCAGGCCTTAAATGTGAAGAGGACTTCATCAGCAGCTACCTGGGGCTACTCCTTGCCCTCTCCCAGAAAAGTGGGCTTCTCAAAACATCAAGAGAAATCCCACTGCTGCCTCCAGACACGCGCTAGAATACCAACTCTCCACTAGCATCACCAACGAACTGTGTGCGCACAGCGGTAAACATCACACCCCAACAGTTGACTTATGTCTGCCTTTTAAACAATTGCAACAGATGGCTGACACTTCAACAGAATGTATAATTAGTATTGCAACCTAGCACTTCATTCTTATTTGTTCCTTTTTCCAAGGGGAGAAGCTGTGCCTTATGCCACTGGGTCTAATCTGTGAGTTTAATCAGAAGCAGTGCCATGAAAGTTCTAGGAAGAGATGAGCTGTGGGAGGATTCCTAATCTCAGCCCTTTGGGGACATTAAAAAAAGCCAGGAGGAGGTGGAGAGAGAAGTTTCAGTGCTTTTTAAAAACTCATGTGTCGTGCTTGCTTCGGCAGCACATATACTAAGTTTGGAACAGCACTGAGAAAATGAACGTGGCCCCTGTGCAACAATGACGTGCAAATTCGTTAAGCGTTCCACACTTTTTTGTCCACTGCAGCATTATTCACAGTAGCTGAGATTTAGAATCAGTTCAGGTGTCCATCAGCAAGATGAGTGGATATAAAAGCTGGGGTTCATTAACACAATGGAATATTACATAGCTATGAAAAAGAAGAAAATTTTACCTTTTGCGACAATATGAATGGGCCTGGAGATTATTATGCTAAATGAAATATGCCAGCTAGAGAAAGACAGATGCCAGAGGATCACACATGTATGTGCAATCTAATGAACAAAATAAACTGATGACAAAATAGAAACAGATACATCAATACGTGGAACAGATTGACAGCTATCAGGGACAAGGGGGGATTATGGGGGACTGGAGGAAAGAAGGTGAAGAGTTATTAAACAAAAGAATATTATTCTACCCTCCTTTAAATCAACCATTCTTATTTCCCATGTGAACCTCTTCCAGATTCTATTCCCTTCTCTGAATCAAGAAATCTTACATCTAATATGCCACTCTCTCCAAAGTTTAAATTTGTAGAATAAATTACAAATTATAGAATAGAGTTGCTGTCACCTTCAAGGGAATTTTGATATCTAACCATCTCAAGCTTGTCAGGGAACTATGCTGTTCCAGAGAACAGAACAAATGTTACGAGTGTGGAAGGCAAAGAGTTGTATAATCATGGAACTTGGTATATAAGAAGGAAATAATTCTATTTAATTCAAAGAATCCCAATGACCTTTGATCAGAGATAATACTGCATTTATTCTAGAAAGATTACATACCATCAAAGGTCACACTCAGAGTTGGTAATGCAATAAACTTTATACAACTCTATAAGGTACTGACCCACTCCCTTGAGGAACTTAAAGTCAGGGGAGGAGGCAACAAAGTACAATCTAGAATCATTTACAAAACCCAAATAAAATAAATTAGCTGGTATAAAATATATAGGAAGCTAATTGGAATCCTCTTAAGAATGCAGCCATCACAGAGAAGAAATGTATACCTGCTGAGTTTGATGCTAAGTTATTCACACTCTTCTCATGCAGGAAATATAGTAACATGTGCAATGTTCTTAGCATAGAGGGTGGCATTGTATTTATAGCCTAGTAAAGGCTGACTACTATTATCTCATTCAATTTCAGAAGCATCTGTGTTT